>VUQR01008663.1:30372-60099 GCA_015108515.1 Hemichromis elongatus | reverse complement strand
AATAACCTTTATCATCCAATTGTTCTGTTATGTGACCATTTGTGCCAACACATACTGCCAAGGGTGGTGGTGATATATACAACAGTGATCTATTGACCTATTTTTTAATCATTTTAAAAATACATGTGTGTCAGATGGCCTGAATAAAGTTAAGAACTAGGGCAGAGACCAGTAAATACGACTTGTACCCAGAATAAAAACCTCTGCATAATTTATTGAATGGGAATGGCATCTTTTTGCGTCTGACATCAACAGAAGTTGACTGTTTTTTCCATAACAGAATGCTTCTTTTATCTCACATGTAGTTCACTGAGCATCTGTCAGCCAGTCGCTCTATGTTCTTTAGACCAAATTGCTTCTAAGTTATGGTTCAAAATTCAGTAATGCAACATAATTGAATGTAACTGAGGGGAGTGTAAAGGGTGCCTCCGATCTATTCACCCTGGATCGCACTGTTAGCTGTGAGTCATAGCACTTGTACGCTTAGCTAGTGTAAAATTAAGTTTTTAATTAAGAATCAAGAGCTAATTACTATTGAGCTTGTTCTTTGCTTTACTCTCGCTCTACCAAATAGAATTTGGCGAACCTTCCTCGCGCAGCCTGTTTACCGTGACACTTTAAATAAGCCTCGGCACACAGTTTTTGCAGTTATGTGAGCTCATTTGTGACATAAACATTAAAACGTGTAGGAGTTTCTTTATAGCAGTTGGTGCTGTCTGGTATGAAACGAATCTTCACGCTTGCTGTCATTAACGCTACAGGAGTGGATGAGATATAACACTGCCTTATTAAAATTAGTAAAGAAAAAAAGCTAAATTTCATTTGCTGAGGCATACGATAAAAATTTAGCATTCATTATTTTCTCACTCCTGTAGTCGTCTTTTAATTGGAGTCTGTCATGGCAATGTGTAAGAGCCCGTCTCCAACTTTTAAACGTTAAAGTTAATGTTTGATGACTATTCATTGATTATTCTGATTCTGATTGTAATAACACTGACAGTTTTTTTGCTTTTCCCTGGTAGACTATTTTTCTCAGCACCTCGGGGAGTATTTTAATGTCCTTTCAGCTCTCGAGAGCCTGAATATTGCCATCCTAAAGGCAATGGATAAAACTAAAGAGGTAAGAATTCAGCAAAGCATGTGAAGACTCTGAAAGCTATACTATGAACCGTTTAGTTTTATGTCTTAATTTTGGCAGGCCGCGTGGCCACCACTCGCTAGCTCTGAATTCAGCAGATCATTGAAACCACTGCACTATTCTCACATTGGAAGTTGGGCTTCAAACGCAGACTTTGTACTTGAGAGCTGGTTTGGTCAGATGTATTCTCAAATGCAACACATGCACTGTGCAGGTAATAGCAATAAAAACTCGGGGCTGAAAGCAGAGAAAGGGGGGAAATTTTTAGTTTTTATTCTGTGGTCTCCTCATCCTTGGCCCTACTTTGGAAAGTACCACCAAACCCTTAAACACAAAAATGTTAAATGAGTCGGCAAACAGATATTTATCTGTTCTCTCTCTTCAAAGCTGCAACGTTTACCAAATTTTATGTAACAAGGATAGTGCACTTTGAGGAAGGGGTTTATCCTGTCACCTATTAAAACCTCAAACTGAGTCTTTACCTTATAATATACTGATTTGCATGACGGGGACATTAAAGGAGGTGGGCCTACATAACGTGAGCATCTAAACCAGTCCCCACAATGTAAGTAATACAAGTAGACACAGACACGCTCAAAAAGTTTGGATTTTCTGTGCTATAAATGTCCTGTGTTTAGTTTTGTGCTGATTCCTGTCTATTAGAGGAAGCACCATGTACACAGATGGAGCCAATGCTGCACCAAGTCTCCCAGAAGTGATGAGTTAACAAAAGAGGGATAAAAAATTATATTTTAGGCAGGGATGTGCTGGGAAATAAATCAGATGGGGAGTTTGACCCAAGAATAGCTTAATGCACTCTGCTCAAAACACAGCAGCGATGACTCGATATCCTAACTGTAAATGAGTCACAGTTATCCTATATAACACAATAATGTACCTGTTTGGACATTTTGGACATAATTGTGATGCTGTTTCTGTGTATTAACTTTGCATGTCAAAGCTACAACATGTGACTTGGCCTCCCCTTGTTACTACTTGCCCTTTTCTACTCTAGAGCACATTTCTGTTCCCGTCCAGCAGCACAGCACTTTTGGTCCTTTTTGCCGAAGCAATTACTGCTCCCACTGCTAAAGCTGCAGATGGAAAAAAAAATACTGATTAGTATTTAAGCCAGCAGACTGCCCGCCTATGTTCTGTGGCTCCACGGGCCTTGATTGTGTTTAGTCCAAGCAGAAGAATCAATCCAGATAATCAGTCTGATTTTTAACAATTTATAGTATGCTTGATTTTAAGAAGTAGCTTCCAAATGGGGATGCGCATTTTCTTCCTGAGCGTTAGATGAGGAGACTGATATATTGTGTGAGAGGTTAATGAGAAACCGCTGCAGGTAGAACATGTTTGAATGTATAGTGCTAAGACTAGAGCAACAGGAAGAAGGTAGTCTGGCTGTGTGTGGTGGTTTTAGCTTTGTGGTTCTATTGGATTAATAAGAGATAGAGGCAAAGATAGAGCAGGAAGGCCAGTCACACTAGAGTTCTCCATTAAGACGAAGGAGCACAATCCATGACTTTACTTGAGAGATTTCGTTGTTTTTAATACTTGGCCTGACTGCAGAGACGTTCTGTGTTCATTAGGTAAAACAACAAAAAATATGCAAAAAGAAGCTTTGCAAAGTTCTGAGTTGCACCAGTGGACCACCAATGCAGTGCATGACCTTCAGTCTTGTTCAGTCTACAATTTTCAGTCCTAACTGCTACAAATATTCTCTTGAGACTCCTGATGTCAAACAGTGTGTGTGTCCCAACAACCACCTGTAGTAATATGTACTACACAGCCTTTTTTGCACAGCCTAACATTTCTGTACCTGATTAATATATTGCTCAACTGGAGCTGACAAAATGTTTTAAAACTACTAAGGGATTTTTTTGATGTAACGGCTATGAATCAGGGATTTGAAGTCTAATAGGAGTTGGAGGAAATGTGTTCTGAATAATGATGGAAGCTGCCTTAATTAGATCACCTAACTCCTCTGTTTGGCCTCTTCTTTAAAGATGTCGAAGTGGGTAAACCCCTCGAGGACTGTGCAGTCACTGGTTAGCAGCTGTGGTCTGTCAGTGCTTTGGACCGCTAATCCCATGATGCTTTTTCAGCAGAGGCTCGTCATCACAAGTTTTGACAATGAGCTATGCAATGTTACTTCACTCGCACGTTGCGTGAATGTGTCTCCTTTGAGAATGTGTAATCACATTTGTGTTTGGGGACATGAGCAGCAATTATGTCTCCTATTAAAGTTCTTCCACCTTGGAATTTGAATACGCACTTCTGAATAATGTATGTGTTCTGAGAATTAATTAGCCCATTTAATTGCAGCTGTCACACATTTCACAAGTGCCTGCAGTTGTTTTGGAGAAGTTATCACATGATCTCTCTCTCTCTCCTTCTCTGTGTGCTGTGTCTTGTCTCTGAGCTGCTTTTCATTTCTTCACGCTTTGGCTTGAGCAATCTGTGCTTTAACCCTTTGTTCTGTTTGTCGCTCTCTTTCCCAGGAGTACCAAGGTGCCAGCGTGTTGGGTCAGTTTGTCACCAGATTCATGCTAAGGGAGACATCCAGTCAGCTGCTTTCTTTACAGAGGTCCCTGCAGTGTGCCATGGAGGCTGTGGAAGAGCAGAGCAGCCCTGCCCCGTTAGTACACTATATGACACAGTCTGTTTTTTGTTATCTGTTGTTTGTTCAATTTTAAGTAAAGACCTTACGAATGACAAAATTTCTGATGACTGGTGCTGTAATGCTAAACTCAGGTATAAGGATTACATTGGGGGTTTTTTTGCAGATGCTGTTCTAATTACAGTTTAGAGTTTTAACTGTTGCAACCCTGCACAGAAATGCTTTTCTATGCTGCATATATGTGATTTTTTTTAATGTCATTTTAATGTTGTAAATCTTTAAGGCTTCCGCTTTCATGTGTAGATGGGAACACGATAGGTGGTAGCCCTGTACTCGTGTCTATTGTTGCCCACTGGATGGATTTGCAAAGTATGTAGAAACATCAGCTTGCATCATTCTTATGACAGCTCCAGACATTCATCGCCTGTTTTTTAAGAATGATTTTTTACTCTAAAGCAAAGGGGGACATTTAAAGTTTGGGGGATTTCTTGTTTTGTTTTGTTTTTTAATGCAGTGGTTAATTAGGTTCAGCCCAAGTGAGAGGCGCAGCAGGCAGTTCAAAACTAAAACGAAGAAGAAAAAAAAACACACCTGAGAACTCACTCCACTCTAAACAGTGTGGAAATGATGGCTGTAACAGAGGAAATGCTCTATATGTGTTCATACTGCTTAGTGAGGTATAGCATGAGCCGGCGTGTTTGTTAGCTGAAGGAGAAAAATGACTCATGCTGGAGGGAGGATTTCTCTGCCAGACTTTACATTCTGTTGTACCATGATGCTCTGTGTAATTTAATATAATAATCCTATATTTTTATATAAAGTGCACCATAAGAACTATGAATTTTTTCCCTCTTTAATCAATCAGGAATGCTTTTGCTAATATCTCACTATATAATCTGTCTTTAAAAAATACTCAACCACAGCATTTCAAGACTACAGCTGCTAATGCAAAATGCTTTAAGAAAGATATACACATATACTATTTTTAAATCATAACAACACAACACCCAGCACAACCAGGGATGAAAAAAAAAAACAACAGTTAGCATTGGTCTCAGCAATACATTTAAGCAAGAAATTCACTTAATCAATGCGGTCTCATAAAGCTTTCTTTCAGACATGCCTTTGAGCAGAAAGCTTTGAATTTACTTTATCCTCACAGGCTTTCAAACAGGTGCCTCACTAATAGGCAGACTGTTTGAAATTCAGAGTTTCTGTCAAAGACCTTAATGCTTTCATTAAATGTAAATGAAGGTCATAGAATAAAAGCACAAACTAAACTGCTGTCACCAATTAAGAATTTTGGCAAACCACCAAATATGAGCTACTGTATGCAATATTTTCACTTGTTTATGAATCTTTCTTCCTTTTTGAAATTTACTATTTAAATATCTAAAGTTCTTAAAAGATCTCAACAGGGTTCCTGCATGTCTTTAATGCAGGAAATGTACCGTATAAGATGTTTACAAAAACGATCCATCTAGGCATTTAACGAGTGGATGTCTGTGTCAGCACAGGTCAAGATTATGACTAATGCTTTGGCAACACTGACTGTTCTCATTTAAAATAGCAAGGATACTTCTCTACATTTTTCATGGCTAAATAATTTCGTAGCGCTACTCGCAGCCTGGGTTGTCTCTTTCCGTGCCTCTGGGTGCCACGCTGGCATTATTGAACATAATAGAGTGATTATAGCCAGGGTGAATTATTGAGGGTTGACTGGGGGAGGCAGAGGAAGGGAACAAGGCGAAAGGATTATATTGGTAGCAATGACATATAGAGAAAGTAATTCACTAAGAGGGAGAAAGCAAAGCAGAAAAAGGAAGTAAATGGGTAGCAGAATGATGCAGAGAGCCTAAGATGAATTGGAGAAAGGAAAGGAGGCTCGTACGAATAAACATAATGAGGAGCTTTTTTGGTCAGACACTTTTAATATTGTTTAAGCAGATATAGATTTGGACTGACACAGAGAGTGTGTGTGTGAGTGGCACAATTAGAGACATATTGAGTTAAACAACAAACAGCTTATTTCTCTCTCCTTTGCTTCACTGCAGTAGATTTATGGTGGTTGCAGTGGCCTTTGGGCTCCAGGCTGTTCTCAGCATGAGAACCTCCTAGCAATGCACTCCCTCTGCGCTGTCAGCATGATCCTGCACACACACACACAGACACATACACACACACACATATTAACGTGCACACACAAAACACAACAAAAGAAGGAAGACACTGGCTCACACTACCAAGTACAAACAAATGCACAGAAGCATTTAAGCAAACAGAGAGCCACACACGCATATATACATATAACTAAATCAAAGTCTTCACACACAAACACACACACACTCACACACACTTATGTGTGTGTATCTCAGGTGTCACACCCTCATGACTACAGTGTTTAACATCCTGCCCTTGACACTCTGCATTTACCACAGCAAACACTTTTCCATCTATAACAGAGATATAGATAGTATGTGTGTGCGTGTGTGTGTGCGTGTGTGTGTGTGTGGAAGCGGGGGGGGGGTTGTCTCTGCATGTGTGTGATTGAGGAAAGGAGTGAGTGTAAGTGTCTGTCCTCCTTAAATCTATACCCTGTGGGATAATAAGCACTGTTTTGTGTCTGTCTCTTCACAAAGTGTTTTCACCTCTATTCTCGATGTCTCGTTGTGTGTCTTTGTGTCATTGATTATGCTGTGTCTCTTGCATCACCTATCTCAGGTTCTGATTGGAATCAATTATTAATGCATCATCCTCCACATATTTTTCTTCCTCTCTTTGCATTCGTTTGCCTCTCAATCGTCTCTATTTCTTCCAATGTTTCATTCTATATATGCTTCATATTTTCCCATGTGACTTCCCCTGTTTGCTATATTTTAAGGTTTTTTTTCTACATTACTCTGACAGTTGCTGTCTCTCTCTCTGATGTTTGTCTCACTGGATTTCCACTGCTGTCATGGCAGGAGAGAAGTAAAGGCGCCAGAGCTGACAGCAATACAGAGAAATGGCAGGCGCTGTGGTCGCAGGGTCCATAATAACCTGTGCCTCTCTCCATCAGATCCCTGCACTGGCATCCTGACCATGGGTAAGAGGAATAACAAAGTAGACTTAAATTGCTAAAAGTGAAATATGCTCTCTTTCAATTGTTTATCTGCAGCAAAAGAAGGGAACACCACACCTCAACTTATCTGCTTACATTTTTTATCAGTCGTTTGCCACTAAAGCTTAGGTGCAAACAAGTATTAGCTGATCGTTCATCAGAACATAAATCTCTTGCACATTTGTGTTTCCATAAATGCCCAAGAGATGTGGGAAAGTAACACAACGTAACCAAACTGAAAAAAGCAGACCAAGAGGCAAAATTGGCAACAAAATAAAATATTTTATCAATGATTAAACTAAAAGAGACAGACAAGCTTCTTGCACCATCAAAGGAAAGAAAAAATAACAAAACCCAGATGTTGGTAAATATTTAAAGAAGCAAAAAAAATAAATGGTTAAATGACCAATAACACTCTCCTTTTCACAGAACAAGCATAAGCAGCCATACTACACAGCTCACAAGCTGCAAAACAAAATCCCGACTGTCACTGGAGCTCGCCTCTCTAATGCCGGCCTTAAGCACTCTGGCCTAATTGCCGAGTAGAATCAGCTGCACTCAAGGATGGCACCTAAGGCTGGAGAGAGAGCAAGGCCCACCCACTGGGGGCAATATCACAGCAGGCCCTGCTAGGTTTATAACAATATTGCTCTCATTTACTCTGGTTATGTCTATCAACACCAAACCAATTTGTTTTTACTTAAAACTGAAATTTGTCATAACTGTATTTGTGAAATTGCTTAAAAAATCTAAAGGAAAAAAAAACTATAAACTATGTAGTTCCTCAAACAACACTAAATAGTTTCTTTTCTGTCTCTTGGGATCTAGAGAAAGCTTACAATAGGGCGCCACAGAGAGGAACTGTGGTAGGCTACTGTATAAAGAAGTCAGGAGTGACAGAGAAGTTTCCGAGGGTGGTACCAGGCATGTATGAGTGTAAGAGGTGACAGCTTAGTTCAAGGAGAGTGTGAGATTAAATCAGGGATCAGCTCTGAACCCTTCTTGTTTGCAGTGGTGATGGACAGGATGACAGATGACTTCTGGCAGGAGTTCCCATGTGCTATAGTGTTTGCAGACAACACTGTGACCTCGAGATTAGGGAGAAGGTAGAAAAGGACCTGGAGAGATGGAGGTATGAACTGGAAAGTCCAAATCTGAGAGTGTTAATGAGAAGGAGACTAAAGGTGGAGAGGTGACAATACAAGGAGTAGAAGTATTGAAGGTGGATGAGTTTAAGTAGCTGTGGCCAGAATAGGGGCAGGCTGGGTGGAGTGGATGGAGATGAGTCAGGGTGAAATGTGACAGAACGATAGAAGAAAGAGTGAAAGGGAAAGTTTAGAAGATGGTAGTTAGACCTGCCATGATGTATGGTTTGGAAACGGAGACGCTAACAAAACGACAGGAGACAGAGCCGGAGATGGCAGAGTGAAAGATGCTAAGATGTTCAAAACGAATATATCAGAGGGACAGATCAGGTTGAGGTGTTTGGAGACATGGCAAAGATAATTTGAACATGTACACAGAGGAACAGTAGACGTTTTGGATAAGGGTGTATATGGAGCTGCCAGGCAGGAGGGAAAGAGGAAAATTAGAGAGAAGACTCATGGATATAGTCAAGGAGGAGATGCAGAGGGTTGGTTTACAGAAGTGAATGCTAAGGAGATGAAGACAGATGGTCCGCTGTGACGACCACTAATTGGAGCAGCCCATAAAAATGATAATTTGCTACAGATTATTTTCTAATAAGCATGCATAGTAGTTGGAAGTTCTGTATTATGACTGATTCAATATAAAGATTTTTCATCACAATACCAAACATGTCAGTGCAATTTTCACCGTGATGTGTTTTAATACTTTTTTCGGGGTGGGATAGACTATATTGGCAAATGCTAAAAACGGGGTTTAACTGTAACACATTTGTCATCGGGCTGAATTTATGCATATTCACAGGATTTGGAAAAAATAACAACTTAGAAAATATTGTTTTTTCCTTTAATATCTGCTACATGCTGTAAATACATCAAGATTATCTCGAAATCTGCTGACTTTGCCCCATTGCAGTAATTTAGCGACAGTATAAATGTTATAGTTTTTACCAAAGTTTAACAATAAAGAGGTGTACTTCTTATTGTTTGCACCTGAGGAACATTGTGCTTTGTGTTGTGGACAAGTATTATTCTCATTACTGCCATCAGTGTTATGCATAATTAGTGCAGACAGTAACTATTCCCTCAAGTTTTCACCAACCAAGATAATATTAACATATTCTAGAGGTAAACACTTCAGGTCTGCCCTCATTTGTTTCTTATTCACTAGTATTGATAGAGAACGGATGGAATGAGATTTAAAATAAACATCAAGCCTTTACTGTGTTTTCAGATACAGTATTTACAATGTCAGGGATGATTTAAGTCTTCTTTCAAATGTTCTTGCATCCTGAATCCTTCGTCCTTTTGAATTTCAATTCAATTTTGTTTAATTCAGGTTTATTTGAGATGGTAAATCCCAACAACATTGCCTCAAGGCACTTTATTTCTGTTTTGACCATATGTTTTTGGCCTAAAGAAATTAAAGGCTTGAGCACATAGAACATAGAATTCTCTGTTCTTAACAAATTTTAAAGTACAAACAGACCATCCAATTCTGTTTTAAAAATATGTTTTTCCAGGTGTCAGCATGGAAGATGGAGAGAACTGGTGTTCTCAGATCAACAGGCTGCAGCAACTTTTGGATAAACTGGAGTGTCAGGTAGGAGGACTTTCCTTATGTAGGCTATATTTTAGAGTGGACAGCAAAGCACTTTTCAAACTTTGAAGTCTGTAATTTGCTCCCACAGTGACCAGCTCTAGTTCTTTGCTAAAATCTCTGTAACATAAACTTGAGTTTCTGCAATTCTGCGCAATGAATCTTTTGAACATTTTATTGATTTTCTGCCCTTATGATTGATGTGGGTTCACAGCCAAGCAACAAGCTAGCTTAAACTATAAATCTGTATAGCCACAGTCATTTCATTTACCGTATTTTTCGGAGCATAAGGCACACCAGATTATAAGGTGCATTAAGTGAAACAAAACAGTCAAATAAGTCAAACTTCACTCAATTCATTCTTCTTGCTTCCTCCACTTTCGTACCATTGATTCATTAATGTTGAATTCTCTCGCAGCTGCTCTATTCCCATGTTGTTGCAGTATATTAATGACTTGCCTCGTATTAAGGATGGTTTATCTCAGTTGCTCTCCTGACTGAAGTTTGGTCCGTTTACAGCATCCTGCCATGCGATTGCATTTGTCCCTAATCATCGGGAAACCTCCCGTTATCTTTTAGAGAGCGGAAAAAAGTTAGCTTTCCTCCTGCAGCCTCACTGTTTTTATATTATGCTAACATAGCTGCCTCGCTAGCAATCGCGTAGCACATCATTATATACCAGCTAGCCCAACTTCAGTAACCCTACAAATGTCACTGCTGTTTAGTTGTCTGTCTTAATTTATATTGGAAGTGATGGCAGAGCTGTACGTTTAAATTTTTTCAGAAATCTCTCAGTAAGAACATTGTATCTCATGTTTAGGTGGAAACCAGTGAGCTAACTTCCTGCTAACTTCTAACTCCGTTATTTAATTTTCGTGGATGCCTGGATGTTAAACTTGTTTACACCTTGTAAAGCAGCAACACTGATCATTTTATTAAAGATGAAAGAATCTAGACACATTTTAACTCTCAGTGATGCCTCAGTGTTCGTTTGACTTTGGGACTTGAAGCGGACGGAGTTTTGGACCCAGATAACTCAGAGTCCGCAAGGCTCCTAACTACAGTAGCCGTAATGCTCCAACAATCCATCAAGTGGTGCAGCTTCGTAGCTTACCAAAGTCGTACTAAAACATTTTTTGACAGATTTTTAGCACCATGTACCACCACCGTGTAGGCGCCTTGTCAATTTTTGAGAAAATTAAAGGATTTTAAGTGCACCTTATGGTGCGGAAAATACAGTACTAGTTTAATACCTATTATTTTAAATCCTCAAATTTGCTTTTTCCGTTTAATGAGCTGGAAGTGGTCAATGAGACTGTTAGGTAACTTGGTTTGCAAGAAAACTTTATAGACTTTTTTGGAAATTCTGTTCAAAAATTTGTCTGCAGAGCTAACAATAGTTTTATCAGGTTTGATTAAAAAAGTACCAACACTACAGTACAGAGGTCCATTTCAGGAAGTCGAAGAAACCAGTCAGTGACACCCTAGCAACCATCAGTCACATTGCAAGAACAAGTATTCCCTGAAGAGTTACTAAAAACCTCTTAGTAATTGCTTCATTGCTGCAGTTACTTGTAATTACCACAAATAATGCCAATTTGGCTGCAAACACTCACCAACTTCTCTCCGAGTGGAAGTGGAACTGTTAAAGTGTGACTTAAACCAGAAATGGAGACAGTTTGCCTTTAAAGAACAGTTGCACCTTTTGAAATGTGGTTGGCTATACCTCAAGGATCTAAGGAGATCACAGATATAGAACTGGAAAAGGTGCTTGGATGAGAAGGGAAACGTCTTTGAGAAACTTTAGGAAGTCCAATAGCTTTCCTTTTCAAGCTCTTTAGATTACAACCTGGATGACTGAGGACCTACACAGCCCTATAGCTCTGTGTTATAGCTTTTATTTTAAATGTCAAACTTCTCTGTTTCCGGTCTGCTTTGGTGCAGCACCTTCTATACAACCAAGTTCGCCTAGCAACAGCTAGCAACCTCCAGAAACCATTCACCAACTGGTCAGAAATGACATATTTTTCCCGTGAGGCCAGTGGTTGTATCATGTCATTATAATTGTCTCTCAAGCAATTATATCTAACATGGTGGACATGATGTGTGCAAATGATGGCTGACATGAAAGTGCATGTATCACAGATAAAAATATACCAGTGCTGTTGTCTTACTAGGTTTAATAAAGACCAAGGAACCAGACTGTAAGGTACACAGTGATCTGTACTGGACAGCAAATTTGATAAGAAAAAAAAAGGAACTGTGATACACCGAGTCTAGACAATAAGTTGTAGAAGAGGCAGCGTGCGTGTAAATAATATTACCAAAATCAGTCTTTTATTGTCCAAATCATCTCTAGAGTTGTATTCATTACAAAGTCTTTTAAATTAGACAGCGGCTTATAATTTAAAAATTACTGTAAAAAATAATAACACTTTGTTAGTTATGAAAATATTCTCTGAAGGTTAAACAAATAAGACTTAAAAGCCTTTACACTGTGTTATGCTGGTCCTGTTGTTCACCGATAGAAGAAATGAGTGCATAACCTTCCTGTGAATGCAAATATGGAGCAATCATCGCCACTGAATCCATTAACTTCGTTGAACCGGTAATGGAATTAACCAAGAAATAAAATAATATATCAACCAATAAAGCCCTTCCCACTCCTTTTTTTCCGAACACTTTTTATACTAAACAACTGGTGATGAATTATGCAGAGAATGTACAAAATAGAAATCCCTAATGCATTCCTTTTTCCAACATAATTTTGCTTCAAGCCACAGAATATTAGCCCTAATAACGAGAAAGAAACCGGCTCTTTAGATTTGCGACTGTCTCTGTGGCATCATCTAGAAAATGCTCACAGGACAGTGTCGGGTCGCAAATTTTAAAGCAAACATGAAAAACGTTGTGCAGCCAATGGCGTCGAGATCCAGCTTTTTACATCCAATTATAATAAAACCACTCAAATAGAGTTTACAGGGTTTAAGCACACACAGCAGAGACACACAAAGACACAGACAGAATAAGGTGGGGGCATATTTGACCTTTCTTCTACAGAGGTTTATAAGCCCTCCTCCTACTGTTGGGTAACTTTCTATTCTTTGGCTTTTCACTTATTTAGTTTTAAGTTTAAACTGTCTGTATTTTACCAATTTTACAGATTTTGAATATCAATTAAATATGTTTGTCAATGATTTTCCATATATATATACATATATTTTTTTTTTTTTTTTTCATCAGTATGAACTACGTTCAATAAAGACGTGGAAAAACAGCCCAAACATGGAGTATATTTTCAGTCAGTAATGTGTCATCTCTGAATCGTTGATTATGATGTTTGTTGTACATTTTTATATATTCATTGTACGTGTGATCAAAAAGAAAATGGTTGGACTCACAAGATAAAATACTGCTTTTCTAAAAGGAATTCTACAGGTCGTTGTGTGTCAAACACAAAGTCACCTCCCTCTCATCCCGTGACCCATTCTCACCACATCATCCTAAAGCCTTTTTCATGCTCTGCTGCCTCATCTTACGCTCCATCTCCTTTCTTCTGTCTGTTCTTTTGTTTATTAACTCCTGCTTTTCACAGTTGTTAATGTCCATCCTTTCGCTTGGAGCATTTCTCTCTCTCCAGTCCTCAGTTTTGTCAACTCAGAGAGACTCAGAGAGCAATATCAAAGCAATTCATAACCTGCAGGATGTACTGAGTGCAATATCCATCCCCACACCTCAGTGCTGCCAGCATCACACGGTTCTTCTGTCCCTCTCCCTCATATTCGCTGCTCTCTCGAATGCAGCAGAATGAGTTTTGTGCTTCAAAGGTCATGTATTCTGTGTTCGCACATGTGCACACCCAAGAACGGTAAACCTTTATCACAAAAAAGCTTTTTGTTCTTTTTCATTTATTTTATGTTATTGATGATAAAATACACTTTCAATTATGGTTCCAAAAATTGAAAGTGATAGATTTTCTGTTCTCTACAGAGCAGACTTGTTACCTTTATTACCCTGTTTTGGACAAGTAGCTATTGTGAAAGATTGTGACAAATTACATAAAACCAAAGAAAAATCAGATCGTGCACTGTGGAAAAAAAAAAAAAATTATCTTATTTATCACACTTCTTAGACACCGGTGCAAATAAATGTGCAAATGAGGTTTTTCAGTGTATTTGTGTTCATTTAATAACTTTTGCATTGTTATATTATTAATATATATGACAATATAATTAAAATTGCCAAAGTAACCTTTAGGAAGTTACTGTAAATGCAATATGGGAGTTTGTTTGTTTCAAGTATCACTTAGATTTTTAAAAATAAGTTAAACTACATGACCAGTAAAATAAAATACTGATCTTTGAGACATCAACTTCCTCTTTTATCTGTTTCCTTCTTCTTTTAGAGTCCCAAGTTGGAGCCACTTAAGGAGGATACACTGGCCTGCACATACAAGTCTGTGAGTCAGCACTAAAGCAGAATTTTTGCACTTTTGGTTGTGACCTTCTTATAGGCTGTTACAGGACTTCAAGGTGAATGTTTATGTTTTTGCCACTAAAAACAACACAAACAATTCTGAAATATGATATTTTTGTGGCAGAAGGCACTGCAGCAAAATTGCCAAACAGGACGACTCTGCAGGGGCGTAAATTCCAGCGGGGTCTGGGGGGGTTATGACCCCCGATAATCAGGCCTGACCAATATAACCCCCCCCATAAAATTATGTTTTATTTTGCATAAATAGGAAGTTGATTTTGTTTACTCATTTCAGTTATTACCAGCAAAATAGTTGCATATTTCAAGATTCAAGATTTGTTATTTGTCACATGCATTGTTATACGGGTACATGCAGTGAAATGTAAAAGCGATCTCCTGTTGTGGACTATGAAACTAGAGGATTTGGGGATGTAGGCCAGAGCAAAAAATAAGTAAAAAACTAAAAAGGTGCATAGTCTGAGCAGAGTAGTCAGGAAGGCATCTGGACGTGGTCGCACCATCTTAGTTGGATATTTAATCATCTGGGAATTTACCCAGATTTATTTATTGTTCAGCACAAAGTTACACGGATGTGACTCTGTCTAAAAAGTATCTTGATTGACATTTGCTCATTAAAACAGCTCTGGTTGAATAGCAAATCGTTTTCTCGTATGTGCATTACAAAACATAAAAAGACATGGATATACAGAATTGGATCATGTTCTTGTTTTTTTCCTCTGTCTCAAGTTTTATCAATTTTAAACCACTACAATAACTGTTACCAGTCATTCCAATCAATCATGTATCTTGTCTTGTATATTTGATAAAATGTTATATATGAAAATTTTCAAAAGGCAAGTTGTGGTGCTTTTTTTTCCTCAACATTTTCTCATTGAGACAAGAGAGAATCATATCTAAATTGTCTGATTTGAAAAGGTGATATCTGGACAAACCTAAGCTGACCAGATCCAATTAAGAGATAGGAGAAACACGCACATAGGTTTAACCTATAGTTACAGGTTAGCTGGTGATATTTATAAAATTATTTTATAACAGCAATCAAAAGGTAAATGTCTGTTGTAAGACCTTAATGTATTTGTTATTATAAAAGATATAATTGACAAATTTTCCCCTTTTTTACTTCTTTAAGTGTTTGAGTTTAGATCTTCTACTTGTAACAAGTTCAAAGAGTCTTGGTCATTAGTCCTGAGTCACAAAAGTTTCTCACCTATGTTTTGTAAAACAGAATTTAATTTTAGTGTGTTAACTCTTAGAGTTATTGCTGTACTTTTAGAGTACAGCAATTTCTTGGCTCTCTCGAACGATGAAAAAATGCAGTAATTGCATTTGGTAGAGAATAATACAGTGAAATTACTCTACAAGGATTCTGTTTGCATCATCTGCTTTTAAATATTACAAGCACTGTAACTTATATAATACGTAACACCATCCGCCTCCATCTAACTCGGGTAGTGACAAAAAACTCTAGATTCCATTGACTGGATGCCCATTACATTTCAAATCAAAATATGTCTCAGTAAACATTTGTATGTTTAATTGAGCTGCTGGATGGACTCACTGTAACTTCAAATTTCTCCAAAAGTAAAGTGGAGAGGATGTTAATTTAGTGCACCGGCAGACCAAATGGTAAACATGGCCTGAGATCAAGCCCAGAATGATTTGCTGCTATTTGCAGGATTGTTCCCAGGTACATCAATCTATAAGGAGCAAAAAATGATTTTTTTTTTCTTTTTTTTTATTGAAGGTCGATAAACTGCCATGAAAAGCATTTGAGAAACTTGAGATATGTTTTCAGAATAAAAAGCCTTCAGCTATTGTTGTCAGTATATAAAAAAAAAAAAGGTGCCAAAGTACTGCAGAAATCAAAACTGAGGAGTCATGGCAACATAGGTATTGTAGCCGAGGCCTAGTATCGGTATTCTGTTCTCTAATCACTATCTTGTATTTTAAATTATGAGATGTCTTTGAATTTCAGTAAAACCAGGATTTTGGTAACATTTACACCCAAATCTACTGAAGTATGTTAAGTGAGAGTTATGCTAAGTGAAATAACTCTTATCTGTTTCACTTTATTTGTCATGGATTGTACAATATGCACCCAAAAGTACATATCAGTTAATATCCACTCTGAAGGAATCCATGTTGTAACTATGTATCCTCCACCCTGCATTGACTTTTCCATTTTGTAGCCAAATGCTGTGTAATATATTGTATAACCTAAACCCCATATCCAAATGCCAACTTACCCTTAGCCTAATGCTAAGTCCTAAGCAAAGAGCTGAGCAAAATGCCCTGACTTTTAACAAATGTCATCATCCTAAATGTGTAAATCATAAAAAGGTCCTCACAAAGACAGACATACAAGGGCACAAACACACAGAGTGAGATCTTTGGTCATTTAATCTCTTTTTTTTAATCCCTTTCTCTGTCTGATGTCTTATTGCCAACAGAATATCCTGCTGGTTCAGAGGCAGATGTCAGTGACTGATGTCAATCTGGACAATTTCCGGAAAGTTCTAAAGAGCTACATTGATGCCACCTCAGCTCACTCCGACAACCTGCAGTGAGCGTCTTGCTAGTTTCCAGAAAAAGCATTGCATGTTTGAATCAGTGCATGGGACTGCTGTGAAAACTTCTGGAGTATTGATTATTATGGACCAGTATACGTGGTCCATAACTGCGAGCAGCATAATACAAAACACATGTCTAAAGAAATAACAATTTACTGATTCAAGAAGTGACTATACCTCTTACATAACTAAAAGAAGACTTAGGTTTTAATGTTGTGCTTTTGTTTTGCTTTTCTCCTTGCTTAGTTTTAATGACATCCCTCAAAAGATTCAAAGTTTTCATGTATTTTATCCCTGCTGACTGCAAACTGTGCTTCACTTTGTATCCTCTTCTTGCCCCACTCTACTTTTCTTCTCGATCTTGCTGTCAGTGTGTCCGTTCAGAAGCTCCCGGGAAAGTCGTGTTACATAATGTATGAGTTCTGGCAGGACCGCCTCTCCTGGATGAGGTCAGTACGGTGTGTGTGTGTGTGCGTGCGCGTGTGTGTGCATGTGTGTTAGATATTGGCACACGGTTTGGCACTCTTAACTTTTTGATGGAAATGTTCCTCACCACTGAAGATGAGCAGATGGCCCAGCTCTCAGTTCGCATACTCAAACACAGACACACACGCAGACACACTAAAACATACACACACGAGAAAGCAGCTTAAACGCTTTAAAAGGGTATCTGTGCTACACACATATCAATAAATATATTAATTTATCATTTGGAACATTTAATAAAAAATCCAAAAGACTTTTAGTAACAAGTGATTTTTTTCTGAACACAAATAACTTTGTATGTGCTCATATATATTCAATTTTTGAAACCTTTACAACATGATTTCACAGGTAAAATCAATAAACTGTACTTTTATTTGCTGCTAGTATGTACGTGAAAGTTTTTTTTTAAAAATCGTTGATATTTTAATTGCTATCAAGTCTACCAGGACACCTTGTATTTCAACAGAAATCAACAGCTGATTGATACACAGGTCTGTTTTGTTCTGTTGTTGTCTGTGTCCACAGCTATCTTCAGTCTAACAGCAGTAAGGACTTCCAGCGCTGCATTATTGACATGTTGGAGGATGCTGAAGTAGTATCCACTATGTTGCTCCCAGGTTTGTATATGTGTGACTAGGAGAGCAGGATTTGTGGTGTATGTGAAACTAAAATTATACCATCCTAGAAAACCTGCAATCTCTGCTTAACCAGTGCACAAAAAATGTGGCCAAACCTCCAAAATTGTGAAATATTTGTATGAAAGCCTCATATGTTAATGCTGTCAGTTTAAATCTCATTTATATATATATGCTTCTCTCTAGAAAAATACCCTGAAGATATTTATGATCTACATACATCAAGATATGTTTGAGCTGCTTGATGATGTCCATTTGTGACTCATAAGTCCATTTTTGGCATATAAGCAGATGCATGTTAGACTTTTTCTAGCTGCTCTTGCTTTTCTTTCTATCCATTAGGTCACTGGTTCTATGATCTGTTACTCTTCGGATGATTTCAGGGCAGTTTGCAATGCTGTTTGGCCGGGTTACTTAAACAGTTTCGCTATTTCCCCTTTGTTGAAGGATTTCTCTAGAAAAATAACCTGCCTGGATATGAGAGGTGTAAAACATATTTTGAGCTCCTAGTATCCAGGTTACATTGCATGGCTTTAAAGACTTGGTGTACACCGTGTCAGCACTCATTTTGTCTGTAACAAGTGAAACATTCACACTTTTCAGCTGGCTCTGCAGTTCATAAACAAGAAATGAATGCACTCAAAAGCTATGTCACTCTAGCTTAAAACAGTTTGGCAATCACCTTGCAACTAATCGCTGAATGTTGGTGGCTTGGACACTGATTGCGCAACACCATTAACCTTTAGGTGACCATTTTCAGGGAGGCGGGGCCTGATGGGAGGTAACCTTCTTCAAACAGCTGCGGGCCGTTTAGACAGACTGCTATCACTTTCAGAGAGATTGGCTTAGAAATAATTTGCCTATAATAAGTTGCCTCCGGAGAGCACGCTGCAGGCAGTCTGATTTAGTCTGCACCAACAACGCATCTAAGATGAGTCTCTTTGCACTTGGGGACTCATCTCAACTGGTTGCATTCCGGTTATATTCCTATATAAAAGCAAGGTTGCTGAGCTTCTGTGTCAATTTGCTGTTAGATTTTTGTCCCCCAGCTATGTCACTGCTTGTGGAGGATGCTATAGCTAGAGCCTGAGTCTAAATAGTTTATAAGAATTTATGTTTAATGTGAATTTCTGTGTATGTAGAAGGCAACAGAACTGCATAACAGCAACAGATATGTGTCTGTTTGTTTTACCTCTTCAAAGGCCAATGTGACTGGAGCTTAATAGTATTTGGAGTAATGGGGCATTTTACTTGCTAGCGGTGTTGTGTTTATCAAAATAAGTGAAGCTACATTTCATTTATGATTTACACTGTGCTAGTGCTACTGGTGTAAGCTAACAGACGACTCTAACTACTAAAAATATTTTTCGGAGTGCACAAACAACACTCCGACAATCAGGATAAGGTGTGTGTCCAATATATGCTTGTTTTCTTTCCGATACATCCATAAATATATAAAAAAAAAAAAAAGAAGTCAATTATGAACACATTTAGAAAAGCGGTTTTCTGTGTGACGCACATATTTACTTTGTTCGTCATCATATCACTGACTCAACACATGGCAAAGTAGCATGAGCCACTGCCACTCCAGCGGAGGCTCCAGTGGGTCTCATCTCATTTCTCTCATCTTCACATTTGAATAATTTGCTTAAAGAAAACAAAAAAAAAATTCTTTAAAAACCAGTGCTGTTAATATTTATTTGTGCCTCTTAGCTCCATTGCAGTGGTGATTTAACTGTGTGGGATGTATGGGTTGTGCTTGTTGCTAGGTTACCGTACACAGTTGTTTACATCCACATCTGTGACTGGTGTGTCACGTAGGCTTGCTGACTATTATAGGCATACGGTACTCATCAAATGTCTTGAGCCACCCCTCATTTCTTTGATATTTTCTAGGAAAATGAAAAATAGGTTCAGCAGTTTATTGAAATGTGCCAATATACATGGAAATACCAAATGTAAGAGGAAAACAGAGTAATTCTAAAAAGCTTAAAAGTCAGTATTTGGTATAAAGTGCGAAGTCTCTTAGGTAAGCTTTCTGGCAATGTCTCAAAGTAGCCTCAGGAACAGTTCGCCAGGCTTTTAGAAGGACATTCAAAGCTCTTTTTTGCATGTTGGCCGCCCTTTGTTCTGTTCTCTGTCAAGATGATTTCACACTGCTTCAATAATGTTGAGGTCCAGGCTCTGGGGAGGTTTGTCAATGAGTCGTAGTGTTCCATTGTGTGTTTTTCAGATAATAATTAATTGGATTGTCAGTAAGTTCATGATCATTGTCATGTTGAAATGTTTCTGAAGGACATTGTGTCCAGTTATTGTTCATCTACTATATATACATATATATATACATATATATATATATTAGGCCTGCTACTTTTTCTTCTGTCCTCCACTTGTCCGGTTTCCTTAGAATTTTTTTTCTGCACAACATGTTGAGATATTACAGGTTTTTGGCTAAAGCTCATTGGGAAGCTCCTATTGGTACAAAAGCATTATTTTATGCCTCTCAAACCATGTCATGGTTTTTAGGTTAGTGTTAAGAAAAAAACACTCCTCTGTAAATGGTAAGGTAAATGAACTGGACTGAAAATGGGTGAAAAAGCAGCCAATGTCCAAAGACACGACCTTCAGACCACCTGGAGAACTAAAGTTCAGGACCAGTTTTAAAAAATTACACTGCTAGGAAGCATGAGTTTGAATTTAAGGTTCACCACAGTAAATAAACTGCTGTGGCCATTGAGTCAATTGTCATGGGGAAGGAGGTAGTGTACACAATCTACAGGTTGCTAGGGCAACCTGGTGGGTAAGCAGCACAGGAGGATTAAGCTCCTCATAGCTAGTGAATTTGAACCCAAGGCGTTCATGCTATGAGGTGACAGTACAAATACTGTGTTATGCCTTAAGGCTAGAGCATACGGTTGGAAACAGACATTTACACTGAAAATGGTTCAGAGGACCAGAGGTAAGAGGCCATTTCCCAATGGCCTCTAACCTCTAGCTCTAACATTAGCAATAAGAAAGTATTTAATGCATGAATAACTACACTTATTAAACTTTTTTACTAAACTTCTCTTTACTGTTGTTTCATTACTTTCGAGGAAAAATAGGTGTTTCATATGTAGCTCTGTATCCCCCATGCGAAGAGGTGTGTTTGGGTTGAGAAAAGTATTTTTAGTCAAGTAGCTGTTAAGCTGCTCCTAAGGTGTTGGTTGCTGGGGGATTCTTGTGAGGGCAGATGGCAATGATAAGAGAAAGAGAGAGGATAGTTTATAAAATGCATGTAAGACGAGCAGGAAGGGGTCGACCTACGAATCAATAACTTTAAAAATAAATAAAAGAAATGGTCTTCTGCACCTAAAAGCTGTTTTTTTCTCTCTGCACTTTTCCTTCTTCTTCTTCTTCTTCTGCTTTTTCTTTGGACAGTTGTCTGAAAATCATACTCATACTGTCCGACTTTATTGATTTACATCTTAAGTTAGTTATAGACTTAAAGGCTCACCAGGTAAAACATAAAATCAGTGGACAGTTTGAAACAGCACCCACGTAATTGGAGCTGATTGTTTGGATGTTGAACACCGTTGACCTTTTATTGTATATCCTTTTGGTGTGAGTTGGCTCAACTTTCTCCTTCTATTTGTGTTTCTCCAGCTTCCTGGTGGATTATGACTAACAACTAGCGACTAAATCCAGAATGTCACATCTACTGCCTACACTGTCACACGGACAAAGGCACACTGGCGCATCCACCCACCCACACACATGTACTCTTGCACGCATACAAACACACAAACACACGCACACGTACAGAACATTTCAAAAGGCATCCACGTGTTTGAAATCAACAGGAGATAGAGACAACGGCGTCATCCAGCATTCTCCAGCAGCATCTTTTCATCTTCCTGTCTTGGACTGCTCATTATTGTGCTGCTTCTATGAAAAGGGATAGTTGTACACACTAGCTACTATTGACTTGAAAATAACTGATTCTCTGCAATGCAAAATCCATACTATGAATTTTCTCCCCCTTGTCTAAATTGTGGTATGGCCTCCTTTTTCTTTTTTTGCAGTGTTTGTTCTAATATTATGCCAATGGATGAAAACCAAAAAGATGCTAATATAGGCTACTAGAGCACACCCAAATTGCAGATTACGATGCCAGTAGGGTTTTGTGTTTTTTGATAAGTTGTTTACTGTTGAGTAAAACTGATGAGGATGAAAAAGCAGAGAGGATGGGAAGGTGAACGGTTACTGTAGCCTAAACATGCATGTTGATGTGGCCACATCCTGGCTGTACATGCTGTATTATAGTGTAGCAGTGTGTTATTTTTTCATTTTGCTATCCTACTATTATGTGCACAAAATGCCAAAAATGCTATTAAAACTACCACACCTGCCCTGACATTTCTCTATTGCTAGTATACCAGTGGTCTGCTATTAGTTGCAGTGCATCTCCTCATCTTCAGCCTGAGACACATTATCAGTCTCAAATGTAAAAATATCTTAAAACATGCATATTTAAAATAAGTAACACTTCGTGAGAAGATTTAATTGTATCACTAAGTTATAAAATGAAAAATGTATTTAATGTATCATGTATTTACTTTAATGATGGTGGAGTTTATGCCATCTGTACATATAGAAATTACATATATTCATATTTATGTTGTGCTTTTGTTTGGCAATGTACACAGCTTAATGACTAAAAAGCAACTTTAATAAAAATAAAGATATAACAACTGCGTTTTTTCCAATTAATTCTCAAATGGTTGGATCGTAGAGCTGCAGCGGAAAGAGGTAAGACCAAAAATAAATAACCAAAAAACAATATAAAAAGGTCTTCAAACTGGTTTAAGAGTGGAAAAAGGTCTAAATAGGGAATATAGTGGAATAGCTAAAGCGCAGAAAATAATCCATCTGGAGTTGCTGTTAGCTGAAAGAGTGAAAAATTACTATAAGTGAACTTTAATGACATTGATTTCTGCTGATGTGGGGGTTTTTTTTTAAGTTCATCAGCTTATATCAGCCAGCAAGATGACAAGGACGCAACACACGCTGACATGTTAGCAAACTTATCGAGCACACGCAACTTGTTTACTTTAAAGAAAAGGTCAGTGGCTTGATTGGCTAAGAAATTCTCTGTGGGTTCATAAAAAGCAATTGCTTTGTCATCATTTGATTCAGCGGTAGAACCAAACACACTGATCGATGATGCTTTAGCCGGACACCCCACTGTGTCTGAATTAATTGCAGACAACAGATACGGATATGTCTGAACATAACTGAGGTGAATTCAAATAACCCAATTGGTAATCTGACAAGAAGAGGGGGAAATAATGAGGCTTACAAATAGAGGGCATCCAAACTTCTCCCTCTACCTCTGGCAATAATTTTACTATCAGTGTTCCCCGAACTGTGAAATCCCTCCAGTGATCTGAAATAAGGGCAGCACTTGAAATTTAAACTTGCCCGACCCAGTTCATCCAAACGTGAAAATGTCTAAGCTGCAAACTTCACTCCACTGGTTTCCAACAACACGTGGTTGTAACTTCATCACAGCTTGCATCACACTGAGTTTAATCAAGGTGTGAACAGCAATGCACGTTTACATGTGAAACACATTCAAAGGGTCTTGGAGCAACACGTAAACACACAGCACACAGAAGGTTTTAAAAGAAATGTAATGTGTATGCTTCCTTTTGCTTTTGTAATTAGATTACAAATTACAAGCTCTGAATGGAAACAAAAGTCCAGATCCTTCCTTTCAGGCAGTGACTTTTTACAACGCAAATGTGTAATTGTGGAAAACGGTTCCATGCATTGATTGATGGGCTATAATATTTGATTGCAAGACTGACGCTGTCAAACTGAAGCCCTATCTCATCACAAGCCTCCTCTCAGGCAGGCTGCCTGCTGTTAAGGCAGAATGAATATGTAGTGGTGATAAAGGGGTGGGGGTGCATTTCCTCTGAGCCTCATTTCCACTTCAGCTTAAATGCTGAGTGGTGAGTGTCACTACTACATCCACTGTTATTACGGTAGGGAAGGGTGTGTTTAAAAAAATGCTATGGTATGACAGAAAAAATAGCACGTTGATGTTTGAAGCGAAACATTTCCATCTTTCCAGTGTCAGCCCAAGCACCATACACCCAGGCCTATTCAATTACTTTCTCTACTGGGCCAGATTTCAAAATTGTGGATCAGCTTTGGGCCAGATACACAAATCTTTATTATGTATTTCACTGACAACATTTATAAGTAATATTTTGACTAATATTACCTCCATCATTACTACAAATACAACTAAAAAATAATAGCAATGCACAATGTCTTTTTGTTGTTTTAATTATCTGCATCAAGTCAACAGTTGCGTAGCTGTTATCAAATAAACATGTGTAAGGTTTGTATTAACCTGCATTAACTCAATCGCAGCTACTAAATACATACATTGTAAGGGCAATACTACATGCCCTTACAATTGTAGAAGAGCTCCGCTTGTAAGATGCTAGCAGGCTCTGCACTTTGCTAGCCCTCTCTGATGTTCCTTCGGGAAATTGCGCTCCAAACATCTGATGTTTCTCCGTGTGGTGTCTCCGAATATTGTATTCTTTTAATACAGACAGGCTTACGTGGCATAATAAGCATAATAAGCATAGCGGTTTAACATTAAGTCTGTCAGGCGAAATAAATACATATTATTCCATCCAAGTTGGATTAAATCGCCTATTTTTGCTGTCAGTTTTGCGTTTCTGACCAGTCAGTGACATCTTCTCGCAGGTGAATCACTCAGGGGCAGAGGCTGGGTCGTTGCTAAGATCGGCTAGTTGTTGCCTTCAAGTGCAATATCAGTGTGGGGATTTTGAATCTCACATGAAAAAACTTTTTCAACTGGGTTTTTTCTATTGGCGGTCGGGGGATAGGGTCAGGTGGGCCAGCTGGGGAGGGCCCTCGGGCCGGATGTGGCCCGCGGGCCGCCATTTGAATAGGCCTGCCATACACTTTCTTTACATATAGTGAAAGAAAATCTGAAAATATTGTTTTTACTTGTTTTAAATTCTCCCACATAAACCGTAGCCTCTGTATGCATCTTTAATATAACTGTTATAAAATGCTGTGCTGTATCAGTTCTTCAGATGTTAAGAAAATCATATAGTATGGGCCAAGAGTAATTGCTTAAAGCTAAGAGATATCCCAGAAACCCGTTCAGAGGAAGCTCATTTACTGCTTGTATCAGTAGTCTTATGTTCTCGGACACTAGCCAGAATTCATGACCATCACTGAAAGTCAGAACGTAGATTTAGCTATAAATCGACAGCTTCAGTTCGACAGCTCTCTGGTCAACACAGAAGACCATTACAGTGCTCACATTACTGCAAACAGCACCAATCTGTCAATCTCCTGTTCAACTCTCGGCTTATTCATGAACAAGACTTAGAGATATTTAAATTCCTCCACTTTGGGAAACAACTCATTTACCTAGAGTGGGCACTCCACCCTTTTCCAGTTGAGAACCATGATCTAGGCCTTGGAGGTGCTAATTCTCATGAGCTGCAAAGCCACCCACTCTGCTGCAAAACATCCCAGTGCAAACTGGAGGTCATGAACTGATGAAGCTACCCACATGATCTGCAAAAAGCAGAGATGAAACCATCAAAGTCTCCTTTCTCTACCTTGTGGCAGCACATTGAAATTCTATCCATAAATATTATGAAGACAAGTTGAGAAAAAAGAAATTCTTGTCTGCCCAGTTTGACTTACTGTTGGCAATGCAAACCAAGCTCTCAGTGTACAAAGACCAGAAATTACCAAAAACAACTGAAGCTAATTGGACACAAAAGGCAGCTATAGTACATAATTTGCCTTGTGCTATGCAAACAGCATCTTCCTGCCTGCCAATATCCTTTGATGAAAGGTTATTCCAGCTGAGTACTGGGTAGCGAGCAGGTGGAGTTTCTCTCACTCCTACAAGGGTCATAGCTGCTCAGATTAGAGCTTGGAACATAGCTTCAATAGCTCTCCTTTTCATGTGTGACATGACCACGGCATGACCCAGCTATTTCAGGTACAATAGATCCAGCAACATCTCCATCATTCTGGCAACTTCCAGTCTGCGAAGTTCCCTATGTGATGGAGTCTTTCTTCTTTAACGTGACTGAAAAGGTCCCCCTTAGCTCCCTGGATATTCTGTGTTAGTTTAAATGAACACCCATGGCAACTATTAGATGTAAAAATACTTTATTTATTAATAAACCTCAATACACTGAATTGGCCAAAGTGATCACAATATGCAAGATGGAGGTTTGATTTGTGCATTTTTTAGGATTATTAAAGATAGTATCAGCATTTCTTCTGCAGCCTTCAACATAATATATCCAGCTCCTCTTTAACTCCTGCAGCACAAGAGATATGAGTTCTGCTGATTCTTTACTGCACAATAAGTAAGGTAGGTCACCTTATTTATTTTCTATTTTTGAGGTACAGCAGGGATTGTCCCAGTCTATTCCATTTTTACAGACAATTGGGATTCTGTGCAAGCAGTGGATGAGCAATGTATATACTGGAACCACAGGGGTATGTGTTATTCATTCAGAATACAACCCTAGAGTGTCGGGGGATTTCTCCTTGCAGTCACATTACATATGCCAGTGTGATACTGAAATAACATGAGCTCTAGAGTGCTTCTTTCATTTTAATGGGCTTTATTTTATATATATTTCTGGTTTGAAATCTTACTCACTGCGCTGGTTTTAATAAACAAAAAGATTGACAGGGAGCTCTAACATATTTATGTAGCCTGTCGTTTCTTTACTAACGTAATAGTTTTCTTTAATTAAATTCCAGGTCGTGAAACATGCTTTTCTTTGTGTTGAAAGGGACATCAATGAATAGCCAAAGTGAACGTTAAAACCTTGTACTGTTATGTTGAATCAGAATAATGTCGCCGCCTCTCTGCGCTCATCTCCTTCAGCAGCAGAGGAAAAAAGGGTCTTTTTATTCTCTTTCAGGCAGGTGCCCTTGGCTCTGATGTGTGCAAACACAGCTCATCACTTCAAAGAGCCAAGGGCTAGGGCTAAGGTGACCAAACGACATCTGTTGTGCTGTTTCATTGTTCTCTTTTCAGTCCCCCCCCTCCCCACCTTTGGTACGGTCTTTTACAGAAGGCAACACTTAAAAGGCACCCAAAGTCAAATCCTGAGCCACCCCTCTGTATTTTTCCCTCCTGGTTCAGTGGATGGCAGAAAAGTTTAGACAATGTCAACACAAAATAATAAAGGTATTGATGTCAGAAATTTCATATACTGTCTGCCAATGTCTCCAATTTTCTCTCAGAAACCCGATGTCTATAAAGGGGGGGGGAAAACCCTAAAACACACAAACAAAAAAAGCTCTACATAATATGTGATTGTAGATTTAAAACTATTCTCTTCACTTTATCGCATCAATCATTGTGCATTTATGGTGTATGGCTGCCGCGTTGAGCTGTAACCTGCTCAGAAATCCCTAGGCTTGGGGCCAAAGTTGAAAAAGCAACAGCTGTTGTCCCATTTCATGCCTCAGTATCTCCATTTCATTCAAGCTGGAGACAAGATTGTGTGGGAGGTAACGTGTTCAGAGGGCAACGTGCCTCTGAAATACTGAGTCACTTGTCCTCGTTGACTTAAAGACTCATACTCGCTTGGGTTCTGCTATGAGTGGAATTTATTAGCCCATGCAGTCAGATTCACATACATTTGGATATGAGGCTAAATTTCATGAAGCAGCTGATGCCGGTTAAGCACAGCACTAGCAAAGTACAAAAACTGGTTTCCGAGTAGATTATCGTAAAGTAGCACTGACCTTGAACAATACTAAGTGTTGATAATAGCGTGCTGTCAAAAACCATTAGCAAATTTTATCAAAGGGCAGACAGGCTATGATGGAGGAGGGAATGTGAGTTGTCTCTAAGGAAAGTTATGAAAAAGATGATGAATCCTAAGTGACTTCTATTAATATGCCTCAGGCAAGAAGTTGGGACAGAAAACAGACACATAATTGAGCCAGTATCTCCCCACAAGCACTACAACACTGTGGTGAGAGAGCCAAGAAGCAAGCTCACCACACACAGAGATGCCCCTCTATGCACAACAAAGACTGGCGCACGTACACAAACAGTCTGACACTGACACAACTGTGATTGCTTGCTGATTCAACGTTTTCTTCTAGCATACTTGTAGTGCAAGAGAGCTAGGAAATCATGGAAAATGATTCCAAAAATAACATTGGATATGCAGAACAGAGCAAAAGAATAGTATTTACAGAAGCAGCTTCATATCTAAATAGGCAGTGCCTTTACACACGAGCTAATGTTTCATTTTTATATAAACTAATGAGCAACACAGTCTCTTTATAATCATTAATCATCCAGCTATAAAAGTCAGTGAGACAAGGCAAACTAACAGAAATTCCTGCTTAGTGGAAGGTCAGCAGTTAAGAACATTGTCTATAATGTGCCAGTAATTTTGCTCTTGTGGCTACTTTGACAATAAGGACCCATGCTATTCAGCGTTCCTTGCAGCTACTCTGTTTATTAGCTGATTTGCAAATAGTGAGTTTAGTTACAAGATGAGAGAGTGACTGGCATTTTCTCTTCTAGGCCTTAAATATTTTTTCCTAGTAATATGATATATATATATATATCTAATATTATTTTGTATGTTTTTCGGTAGTTTTTGATGCTTTTGTAACTTCTGCGAGTCTATTTTTAAAGAGTTTTACATGGACTCATCCACACGCTGAACCTTCTTAAAGAGGCTTCACTATCAACATATAGATTATACTGTCACCTTGTGGTAATGTGTCATATTGCATCACTCTCGGTTTTCTTTTCTTTTTTTTTTAAAGCTGCATTTTCTTTTTAAACGTGACAATAACAAAACCGTTGAATCACTCATCTCCCACGATCACTTTTTTCCTGCAGCATTTGTTCTTCGGTATAATCACTAAAATATTAATCAAATTCAAAGGGAAAAAGCATTATACATAATACATGGCAGAACTTTAACTCAACCCACTTTGGAGTAGTCCAGTCTCACCAGGAGCTTACTTCCTTACTTCGTACCTTTAGACTTCAAAGATGTGTCTTGCATTTTTAAACTGGACTTACTGAATGATTCAATAAAAAGACAAAGACGATGTAAAATTCACTGTCATGAGGCTTTTTGAAAGAATCTCAGAACTCCAATTTTGCACATTGCTGCTATTATTATCCGTGAATTGACTAATTGTAGTAAAATAAATAAATTATATCATGGCTAAATATCTTATGTGGTCATACTTTATACATATGAACTGTTTTATACACTACTACTCTCTAATATCACACGTTAACATTTTCAGCTAATTGTGATTATGTGACCTAAAAAAAAGGACAGTTTCTTAATTCAGTGTCAACCCAGTATATATGGCTTCGTTCACACTGCAGGTCTTAATGCTCATTTCCGATTTTCTTTTATCAAATCTGATTTTTTTTTTTTTGTCTGGTTGTTCACAGTACAAATAAAATGTGTCAGCAAACGCGCTCTAGTGTGAACGGTTCACGGCCCTCAAAGCGGGGCGCATGTGCAAAAGAAGGCGACGCTCACAACGCGCTCTGTTTACGGAAGTAAAAATGTCGAACACAGCCTGGTTACAATACGACCCTTCAAGTTTAGCTTGAATAGAATTGTTTCCCCAGATGCTAATCAAGTCCAAAACCTCAGTTTCTGTCCATTGACTCGCTCCGTCTCCAGTTTCCGCCGCCATGCTTTCGCGTTTGTCCTCTTCGGCGCTGATAATCGGCGTCTGTTTGGTGTCAGTGACGTAAAAGACGGATTTAATGCGACACGACTGTTCAAACAGCAGTCGCTTTCTAAAACATCGGATATGTATCGGATTCAGTACCACATACAAAAGTGAAA
>VUQR01008663.1:5297-30068 GCA_015108515.1 Hemichromis elongatus | reverse complement strand
TACATATAAAAAAAAAAATAAAAAAAAAAATTATATGTAAAAATAAAAAAAAAAAAAAAAAAAACATGTTCAAAGAATGAAGAGGAAAAATCGTGGCTCACAAAATAAAGGCATTCTCTCATAATATTCTTTACAAAGTCATCTTACAACAAATGAAAACACCCATGTCTCAGTTGTAACAGCAGAGTACCATAAATCAAACCTCCTCACTAAACGTCTCAAGTTATACAAGGTTCCGTTGTGACAAAAGAACAAGAATGAGCTGTACATACAAATACATTTAAGCTCCTGAGATTCTCTGTGGGACAGAGTCGGCGCTCTGCACCTTCACCACGGCATTGTCGGCATCAGCGGAAACTTCAGTTGAAGTGAAACGGATTTAGTTTTCGTGGCGTAATACCTGTATTTGTTGGAAACGGTGTTGGAAAACACGCTACTCCTGTCCCGTGACGCGAATATTGCAGCGGTGGAGGTGTTCTGAGCAACATCTGACCTGCCATACACAGCTGGTGATACGAACAAGTGCCAAAGTGAAACTGCAACCAGAGAAAAGCCCAAACTGAATGTTTCTGTGCTTACTGGATCCACCCCCATCACTTTGCCCGTGTTCCTTCTAATGATTGGAAATGGAAAAAAAAAAAGTGGAAAATGTAACGACCGGAGTTTTTTTTTAAAGTAAATATGACGTGTGGACGTTAGTGTAGTGTTATTTGTTCTCCACAAAGACAGTTACAAGCAATTACAATAACGTTCTCTTTAGCGACTTTGGTGATGCAGAAAGGTCTTGAAATACCCGAACAATATTTCAGTATTGCTTTGACAAAAATAATCATATGCTTTACAATATTCACCGACACCACGACTCTTTGACACACATTCACACATATGACAATCTGACAAGAAGTTGGCGAGCAAATATTTATGTATACACCGGAGCTGCGGAGGCGGCTCTTCTGTGGTCTACGGTCAGATTTTTCCTACAGGACGAAGACGGACGTCTTAGCGCTGGTACTGTTACACTGTTTACAATTACCGCCTCCTCCTCCTCCCACGCTTAGATTTACACACATCAAAGTGAGGATATTGGTACATGGGGGGAAATATCTTTATACCTCATTGTTCTTTAATCTCCCGTGTTTGTTCTCGTATGCCTCCCTTTCATAACTTCCACGCTGCCACCAGAGACAAACGGAGATCAATCATCAGTTTTTTCCACCCCTCACACATCCAAGATTTTGGTTTTTGGACGATGAGAAACACGTTTCCATCTGCTAGGGAGATCTGTTCATCCAATTAATGCATTCAAGAGGAGTCCTTCTGTTCCTTGCCAAAGCCAAAGTCCCAGTTGACATATCACTCAAACAGTCATCCATAATCTGTCCTTTTTTATCTGCCAAAGAGTATGTTGAAAAATCTGTTATCCTAACTTAACCCACAAATAGTTCCCTCATGCTGCTGTTTCAGTTCTTCCCAGTTTTTGAAGAGGGTAGGTGACACATCCACCGCCAAGGTCCTTTGCATCCTAGTGTCCGTTCGTCTCAGGGGCCGAGGCAGGGGTGGAGGGAGTGGATGAACGCGAAGCGACTGAAGCTTTCTCCCCACCCGGACTGCAGACTGAAGGCACGCTGTCTGGAACTTTGACCCCAGCCAGACCAACAGGAGACACGACGGTGGCGGCTGATGCTGCTGTAGCCACGGCAGCCACTCTGCTTGCAGAAACCGGTTTGGGTTGGGCCTGAAGTCCTGGGCTGCAGATGAGGTGATGTCTCTCCCAGTCTTTGTGCTGGCAGAAAGACCCGCAGTAGCGAGCGGCGTTGCAGCCGCTGCACGTCTCGCTAGCTTTGCGTCCACAGTTCCAGCAACACTGAGGAGAGAGGAAAGATAAAGTTCATTTCTGTTCCTCACTTGCACAAACTGCATGTATTCTTCAATTTTCAAACAAACCCCTTACAAAACAAAACTACAGTAATTTTGTTGGACCATTTGGGGGCAGCAGAAGCAAACGCGGCAACGAACTGGAGTTAACATTGTGAACTTGTAAGCATACAGCTGCCTCAGCAGATTCAGCAACTAAAGCATTCATTTTGAGTAATTTTTCTGCCCACCCACGAGTCCCATATGGACTGTTTACTAAATCGTGTGAGGCCCTTCACCATGTTCAGAAAAATCTATGTGCTATTTGCACCACTGTTATTGTTTTATTCCACTATTAATGTTTTTATTTGCTATTAAAAATGCCCAAAAGACTGTAACTCTAAATTATGTATACTTGTAAATTTAAGTATGCATAAACTTGTACATATATATATATATTTACTCTGGTGTGCTGTGTGCGACAGAGCTGTTGTTAATGTTGTGGTTTCTCTACAGTCCTTGCTCACCTCACTGGAGTCCTCTTGTTCATTAATGACCATGATGGCATCTTCTTGAGCCTTCCGCTTGGCCTCAGCCAGAGTCTTTTCCATCTTGGCCCTCTCAGCAGCAATCATCTCAAATGCTTTCTGCTCAGCCTCTGCTACAGCTTTCTGAACCTCTTCCATGGCCTGACGCTTGACTTCATTCACCGCCTCTTCTATAGTTCAGAGAAGACAAGAGATTTTTGCTGTGCACGTTTGCATAAGTAAAGCACACAGCAATCTGCTAAGTGTTTATCTGTAAACTCAACAACTGGTTGAGTAAAAACGTTTGAAAAACCCTAGAATGTTTCTGTCTTTAACCTAATTTTATTTCATGTTCTTACCAGCTTTTCTCCAGATTTCATCTGTAACATATGCTGAGCCTGGCCGTGGAGCAAAATCACGCTGAGAGTCTGCAGGAGAGGCAGAGACGGAAGCAATTAGCACCTGCCGGGGCTTTGAAAGTTCATATATTTATTCATTTATTTTCATTTATTTATACTGAGACTGACACTGCTTGAAGGTGATGGGGACATATTAAACAAAAAAAAAAAGCCCGACAGACAGTAATAGTTTCTTTGTCATCTTGACATTTATTTTGTCCCTGATGCAAACAATCCCGAATATCTAGGCCATACGACCAATGTTATTGTTAGTTATCAGAGTCCTGGACGGATCTGAGATTTGACAGCTTCAGAAAGGAATGTGTTTGGCTTGGAGAGAAATGGAGACCATCAAGCTGTGTCAATATTCTGTCTCTTCCCTCAAATCTGTCTCCCTGAATCGTAATTCATTCCTAACTCACTACTGGGCTCTGCCTCTCTAACACTGTTGCCTTTCTTATCTCTTTTTTTTTCCGCTTCTTTTTCCATCACTCACAGCTGATCTCACCACCTCTTTCTCTTTTTGCCTTCATTTACATCCCTTCTCTTCCACCAAGCCTTTATACACCCCCACTATAGCAGCCCAAGCCTAGGCAAGCAGGCAGGCTTTCCGACTGGGAGCCCAGATGGTGCTCTGGCGAGTCAGCTAGCTCTGGGTCTCTGTGCCTGCAGGACGGCAGGACGGCCCTTCTGTGGCCGATATGGCGGAGGCCAATCCTGGCACCTGTCTGTGACTATGGAGCAGCAGGGGGATGGCAAGGCTGGCACGCAGAAAGAACACTGCCAGTACACAGCAGACTGAGGGACTAACTGTGGATGGACTCACTAACACGCTGACGTGTGACTTCGGCGCAGTTCTATTAATGACCACTAGATGATGTAATGACTATGAAACAGAAATGAGTCTGGAGTTTAGTCTCATCTAAATTAATCTCAGGATTTCCAGATCATTATGTGCTATAATTCAAAATGCACGTAGTTTATCTCGCATCATTATCCCAGAGTGAACTGCCAACGGTTACATTTCTTTAGCAAAGACATTGCTTCAAAGTTACCCATCCTAAAGGTCATTTAATGAACAGATCTCAAAATAAATAACACTTTTTGAAGGAAATGGAAACATTAACCTTTAAAATTTTAGTAGTTAGCCTGTTACAAAAAAGATGAATTGAACTGTTAATCCTTAAAGCAGGTTCCAACACCCAAAACATAGTAGATGTTAAGGGATAATTAATTTAAATAAAACCCCAAAACCTGAGAATCTGCATGGCTACATGTTACTACCAGGTTAAATATGAAGTTCAGAGCATGTGCAACACCATTCTGAAAGTCACCAAACATTCACTGTAGTAGAGCAGCAAGCATAAACAATGAAAGGCCAATGAAAACTAAATTGAAAAAAAAAAAAAAAACAGCGGTACCCACCCGACTCTGAAGAGTGAGGGCTGTGCGTCTTGGAAAATGGAGCGGAGGCCGGTCCTCCTTTGCGTGGGTCTTCCTGCTCGCTCGAACGTCGTCTCCAGTAGTTAAGCTCCTCCCGATCCGACTCCTGGCATCGTCTGAGAACGCTCACTGACCGCCGTGTCTTTTCTACCATGTCCACAATACAGTTCAACACCTTGATCATGACAAACAAAAAAAAAAATTTATAAATTGAGTTTGCTTCTAGCTACTTGAAAAAGTACCTACATCATTAAACAACTATTCAATAGCTATGTCTAAAGTTCCAAAAAGTACTTGTATCATCAAATCACGAACCAGTTTCACAAACCATCTGCTTGACTTGGTAGCATTTCATCCCAGTAAACAGTTAAACACAAATACCTTGTTTTGATGTCTAAAAACATTCACTAATGTTATTAACTATATTAACTATTTTTGAGTTCCCAGCAAACTTTTGTGTCTTTTCCTAAGTGTCTTCTTCTCGTAACCTTTTCAATAACCTGACCATTTATCTCCTGGAAAGGTAGTTCAGGATCTTTTAATCACAATCAACTAAGAAACTCATTAACATCCACATTCACAGACCTACTGCAGAACCCATTCTTGGCTTTTATAAACAGTTTGGCTTTACTTCAGATTACCTACAAGCCCTTTTTTCGGATGCCAGTAATTCATACAATCATACAGTCTATTATTTCAACAGGTAACTATGAAGAAGTGTCTAGCTGACAGAGCATTTCCTACATCATGGTGAATCTAAGTTCCCCTTAACAGCTTATAATAATAATTATTATTATAAGCTTAATAATGAACCCCCAATAAAATGTTTTAACCGGTACCAAATAAATTAATTGCAGCTTATAACCTGCTGATGTCTTATCAGAACGTTCTGGCCTCCTGATTATGTGTGCTTTTAAGCTGTGGTAGATTACTTCACTGGTAAACCCCACTAAAACAAATCACATTCTTTCTGTATCAAAAGTCAACAGCACCAGTGGTGCCTGTCCGCAGACTTACATGGTCCAGATGCCTCCATTCATCAGCCCATTCTCTGTCTGTCAGTCTGTGGTCCACTGGCTCCTCACGGTAGCCCCCATTAGTGCCTGATTGAATCACACACAAGACAAACCACAGGCCATCGTGATTAACATTCTTTTTAATGCGAGAGAAGCCACAAGTGACAGTGAGTCACAAACACCTCCGCATGTCTATATATGGTAAATATGTGCTTCTGTTAAGATTACAAAAAACACATTTGCATTCAACTTGAAGACAACTTTATCATTTCCCACCATGAAAAACTAAACAAATTTAAAGGTACTGAATCGAGTCGGTGTGCACTTGCATGCTATTAGCTAAAACTCAAACACACAATTAATAAGAATCACAAAAATGAGTTGTATTTATTTCCTTTTTGTTTATGCCTTGATTGAGGGCAGGTGAGCGTGCAGATAAAGGAACAGTGGGAAACAAAGATTGATCGAAAGTGAAAAAGAGACCCCTGTGATATAAAACAGACTCCCAGCTCCCAGAGCTCCAGAGCCTGCACACATCTGGAAGTCAGCTGTCAACCACACACTCACATACACCCAAAACTTCTCCCTTAGCACCTCCCCTCCTGGAGCTCACAGCATTCCAGTAGGGAGACACTCAGGCTGAGTGGAGTGGCTCCACTTCTAAACACAACCAGCCGTTCTGACACTCATTGTAGACTATTACAACTACGCGCACACACACACAAACACACACGCACACAAAAACAAAAGCTAATCTGATTCCAATCCAGTCATTACACTGTGACATCAGCAATATCCAAATACATTTAACAGTAATCAGGGTTTGCACACAAGTTTGTATTCACACAGAGGCCAAAAAACATCCACATGTTCATGCAAGTAGACCCACGCCGTCTACAAAGACGCAAACCGCAATCTCTTAAAACTTGGTAAGAAAGAGCCAACAAGACCCAGCACACACAAGGATTGTTTAGGAGAGCAATGATACCCTCATACACACTGCCTTCTCAGCGTCTTCGCTAGTTCTGGTTCTCATCAGTGTCCATCAGTTCAAAGCCACCAGTGTGTGGACTGATGTGTTTATGCGTGAGTGTGTGTGCCTATGAGTTAAGTGGCGGCAGGCGGTCGGGAGGCTGTCAGACAGGGGGACTAAGGACTCATAAACACAGCACCTCTACCAGGAACATATCAAGGTGTGCGTCTGTGTGTGTATGTGTGCTACCGATGTTTCCAGTGAGTGCTGACAAGCCCCAAATGAAGGCTAGATATACACCAGAGTACATCCAGCTCTCCCTGCCTGGACAGTATGGCTCTGTTTATATACATACGTGGACTTCTGAGATATACGAGTCCTGCCTACACAAACACACAGACCACCCATTATCACATATAGAATATGATATTTGTGTGCGTCTGTCTTCATGCAAGTATGTTTAAATGTGTTTAGCAGCAACTTGCATTCAAACTGCTGTAAAGAGCCAATAAAATTCTGGTGCATGGATGATCTAAGGAAATGTGCAAACATGTGACTCATCAAGTTTGACGCTACACACTTGTATATTTGGTTCACAAGGACGCCTACAACACTTATTCACTGCTGCCCCAAAGGCTGCAACTAAGACTGAATATGCATCACCTTTTCATCCACAATGTAGACATTAGAAAAACTTCAGAAATTAAGTTCATCAGGAATATCCGTATACTGAGCTTGCATCGCATACCAGGGAGTCGCGGCCTGTCTTTGAGTTCGCGGATCTCCAAAACACGTTGGCTGTGCTCGCGGTGCAGGATGTGAGGTGCTGCGATGTCATCCAGGGCGTAATGTTGCAAGGGCGGAGGGGTTGGGTGAAGCTGGGCGGTGAGTGGCAATGGGTGAGCAGGGCTGTGTCGGGGAGCGGGGCTAATGGTGCAAATCCGTTTTGCGGCAGGCTCCATAGCTACAGGTGGGCGTTCGTGGAAACCGTTCTCTTTAGCCCTGAGAGGGAGAAACGAGTGACTTAATGTAGCTCTCAAATAAAGACTGGGTTTACCTATATTCTCTATATCTTTGTTGTGCATTTATCTCACCTGCTTGGGCTGTGTCTCTTGGTTGCAGGCTCTGGAGGCTCCATCAGCAGCTCAGAGGAGTCTGGAGAAGATGCCAGAGTGGTGCTTAGCAGGAGGTGCTCATGCTGGGACAAGTACTGAGCTGGGGTCTGCTTGGCTGCCCGTGCACAGTGGAGCAACTCCCTCTGTAGCAAAGGGAGGTTTGCCTGACAAGAAAGAAATTATACTTGTGAAGTTTGAATATAATTTGCAGGTAACGATATTTTTTCAGCGCACGGATGAACCCATTTTGCATAGACTACCCGCTCCTATGAGTATTGATTATATTCATTCAAAGACGGAGGCAGACAGAAACGGAGAAACACCAGAAAACCTGATAGTGACAAACGGGAGGGCAGATCTGGACCAAACAGACCAGAACTGTCCTAGACAGACTACGTTCATGCTGCAACAGAGCCAAGAGATACAGTGCAGATCTGCCTCCTGGGGAAGACGCCTGGCTGGAAGAAAATTGGTTTTAAGGGGGGGAGGGAGTGACTCCTTGGGGTCTGGCTGTAAGGCTAGATCTGTGTCTGGGTGCTGCTCTGCGGCTGCCTCATAGCAGGCTGTGGCTTTCCTAATTCAAATGGAAATCAGAGTTTTCTAAGCTGCAACTGATGTTGGTTATGAACCTCTTGCAAGCAGCATGTGTGCTGAGCATAATGTTGGTCACAGCAAAGGTATGCGTGATGATACAGAGGCTTAGAAATTTAGAAACATTTCAAAACAAATGATACACAGACTTCTCCCTAATTCCTCATCCCCTCAGTTTTTTTTCTCTTTTTTTTGTATTTATCTGGGACTGTCTCCATCCAATCTTTCCATCTCTCTTTTGTTCCCTGCATTTCCCTAATTAGGAACAGGCTTCAGTGTGTTTGCAATTACACCACTTCCTTGCTCCCTCCTCTCCCTCTTCTTGAGCAACCAACTACACAACCAGCCGTTTTCATTTTGTGACTGACCTCTTCTTATTATTTAGCGTCTCAAACTACATATAGCATTAGTTAAACATCACTTTGCTACTCTGCAAAGACCTAGATCTTTGTGTCCATTGCAACGAACATTCTTCTAAGCCTCAGTGAGCTGATCCTTACAGTATCGCTTGTACTTCCCCTATAGATGCAGACACTTCTGCTTTACGATCTGCTCTCTATAATACCCTCGGGCTCTCCTTTTTTTTTTCCTGTTTCCCATGCTCCTCTGCATCCCTTCTTTCCCTGGGGCCCCAGCTAGCAGACACATGTGCTGTGTGTCAGTTGAGCATCGGGTTCTCTGGGCTTCAGAAGGGCGGATGCTAGATTGGCGGCGCCTTGGCAGCTGAATGCTCTTTTAACGGGACAACGGCTCCATATGGCGCGGTGGAGACCATAAAAAAGGAAGGGAACACTTTATAGGCATGTTTCACACTTCTGAGTTCCCATTTTTCCCTCTCTCCTTCTCATCCACTTTTCTGTCTTTTCTGCATTTTCTACAGATCTTGTCCCAAATGCTCCATCTCTCTCTTAAGAGAGACTCTCGAGCAGTTGTTATTAAATAGTGAGACCGCCACATCATTGTAATAAATCAGTAGAATAACAAAAAACAGAGCATTTGTGTCTCAGCCACCAAAAGTCTTGATTATCCTTTTCACATTCGCATGAAAGATAGTGTCCGCCAAGGTCTGAGACATGTAAGTTCTTGTCATCACCTATTGAGTGCGATGGTCCGCGCAGATGTCCGAATGGCTGCCTGTTTTTCGTGACTGTGCGGACTTGTCTGTGTAAAATTTACATCACAATGCACGAACTACGTATGCTCCCCAGGCAGCGGACTTCAATGAAGTATAAAAGGGATGAATAGCTGTCCACAAGAGAGCATAATCAAGGAGTTAGACGAACAGACGGAAGGGCTCCACAGATAAGCATGAAGCGCAAAAAAAAAGTTGCTTTTTACTGCTCGAAGTACAGTTATACAAGATTTATGGGATGCTTTACTGCGAGGAGCTACTAAAAGTATACACTTGCAGACTTCCCTGGTTACAGAGGGGCTCAAGAGGCTGTTAACACACAGTCATCTGTTGCTTGTCAAGTCAACACGTAAATCTTGACGGTTACTTTGAAGCTGAAATGGCCAATTCAATTAACAAAACTACACTTAGGCAACTACCTGATGGACGAGTTTACACCACAAGGTGTAAAGCTTAAATTTAACTCAACGGAGGAAGAATACTAGCGCTGTGAAAAGAAGAGGGAAGTAAATCCATGCAGAACTGCACAAAGCAAATACAGAAAGATGGGAAAAGGAGGGGGTGGAGGCCTGTTTACCTTGAGAAAAGGAATAACAAAGGGCCGCAAGGGGAAGTTGGTGGCCTCTTGAAGCCGCGAGTGAAACTCCTCAATGGTAACTGTTGAATTCTAAAAGACAGGAAAAGGGAAGGTTTAATTTAAATGCATTTCTATGAAATGTCGACTTTGTTTCTCTTTAGTATGCCATCACAGAATTTACCACAAGGGCCAGAACTAGGCTTCGGACGCTGTCGCCAATCTCAGGAGAAATGTCGTTGCCGAACTGCTGCAGCGTGGTCAAGAAACGCTTCAGCTTGCTCAGCTGGCGTGCCCCACAGGTGGCTGGCAGCTGCTGGTTAGCCAGCGATGAGGAAGAGGAAGAGGACGGGCCATTGCTGTAACGCTGTGGTGGAGATGGCACTGCATTCAGTGTCGGTGGGGAATGATGATTCCCATTGGTCACTGGGGAAGGTCGGAAAACCGACACGAAGAGAAGACGAATCAAAATAAACCCTGCTGAGTGTGGTTACAACTCCAGCGTGTCTACAATTTCAGTTTGTGAAAAGGAACAAAGACTGAAGTGGAAATAAAGAAGAAAGAAAAAAAAGAAAAGCTGGAAGGGCAGCTAATGAGAAAAATTCTTAAAGGACAGATTTAATTATTACTCTTACATGCTGTGGTGGAAAAAGAGGCCGGTCGTGGGCCACTGGGGTTGACAGAAGGTAGGGGTGGCATAGTGGAGCTGGCGCTGCTGCTGGGGGCTGATCTGGAATGAGTCTTAGCATCCACAGGAGAACCGGGCATGGCAGGGCTCTTCTTCTCTCTACTGTCTGCAAAAAAGCAAAGAAGGGAGGTGAGGTGAGGGCATCAGAAACCCACCAGCAGGTCTGTCGGAGTGCACCAAAGTTAAACAACTGCAACTCGCTATGACATCCACAAAAGTAAAAAACAGAAGCACCACTTCAACTTCACTCCCCATTAGCTCAGTTGTTTAAATCAATCCAAAAGCTTCGTGCCTATTGTTACAAAAGACAACAATAATGCCCAGCCCCCTCTCCTCAACCCACTTTGCATGATACAACACACACTGCCAGGGCACCAACCACCCTGCCCCCATCAAAGAGCCAGATGTCTGAAGTTTAGCCCCTCACTCTCACCCATTCACATCAATAACAGAAGAAATGCTGAAGAAGGCCATTGTGTGGGAGTAGAATGCCTCCTCATTGAGCTCCCCAAGAAATAGGAGAGACAGAGCAAAAGGGACGGGCTATTTCACGCTTTACTAACAAGATCGACAAAGCTTTTGAATGTTAAATGCAACTTCTCAATATGCTATTGACGTTGAATGAGACCACCAGATAAGGGTTATGGAGAAAGTGTAATGGGGGGGGGGGGGGGGGGGGGGGGGGGGGGGGGGGGGGGGATTGAAGGCACTTTGGTGTGCGTGTGACAGACAGGTTTTCTTGACACAAGCTAATGTTGTGGAAACATCCAGTCTAATTGGTCATATGGTTTCAACTCACAGGGTTTACCACAGTTCGCAAGGCTTTACCTCAGAAACCTTTTCAATCGAAATCAGTGCGCGCGTGTGCGTGTGTGTGTATTGACTTTCAAAACTGACGAGTGTTGTTATTCTGATATGACAGGAAGCTTTTATACACCCGGCTCTTGTTGAGGCTGACAACATGTCTTTTCTTTTGTCTGTCCCCTTGCAGTTTATGAGGCACCACAGACAAAACCTGCCTTTCTGGATGCGCCTTACCATGGCCCTGTTTGGTTTTTTGTTTCCAAGAGAGGCTGTCATCCCCCGCCTCAGAGGGGAGCACAGATGAACGGACTCCTTCCTGGCCCTCGCCTCAGCCCCTTTTAGAGCAGGAAACGAGGGAGTGGACTGGACGGCACTGTAAGATGGAACACGGGTTTGGATTTTTGTTTTCTAGTAGAAAACAACGAGATGATGAAGACACTGGTCACCGCTGGACGGAGACTGATCAATTTTTTCCCTTGCTTTTGTTTGTTTGTTTGTTTGTTTTTTTCCTCTCCGAGAAGAAGCCATTCTGTTTGAAGAGATATTTTCGAAATATTTGTAAGATTACCTATTTTGTACAGTAAACTGCTCTTTTATTTGCTGTTTAAAGTCTTGAAGGACCTCCATCAGTCCAGGGAATGCCTTATTCTCTCCTGCCACAGCACATAGTCTTTTGCATCAAGTAAATCATTGAAAAAAAAAAAAGAGAACAAGAGATTACATTTAAGATTAGGCCACTATGATGGTGACAGACTGTGGACCTGGACATTTCTGTGTGCTAAAGATACTGATTTTCAACCTTGAGGACTCAAGGCACATTTTTGTTTATCCTCCCAAAGTAACTCATTCTTTTAGTGTTCCACATCGGCTAATTAAAAAAAAAAAGGTTTTTGTGACATTGTGGCAATTTATCACTGCGATGTGGGTCAGCTCAGATTTGTATTTTAACAGCTTCCACTGTAGATATAGGATGCTATAAAAACCTGTGTCTTTCACTGACATCATCTGCATCTCGAGTACCACGAAGGGCGTAACGGTACACAGAAACCTGGTGTTGGAGACAAGGATTGATTGATCGTCATTCATTTAAACAAATCATTAAAGGCAACAGTGCAATTTCATTTGGCTGTGCAAGACAAACTCAACATGTAGTGTGAGTTAACACAACATTAAAAATGCATAATAATATTGGAACAGTGCTTGGCCAGTCTTTAAGGCTAACTGTGTTAGCATGCTGTCGCTACTGGACTAAACCCAGTGCAGTGTTGGGTGCAGCTTGCTTGAAAAGTGTGCAGACAAACATGGGCTCACATCAGAGGGCACACCAAACTGAAGAACGTTCGTGCTAAACGAACACGTGCAGAATGGTATCGTTACACGCCTGAGTGCCACTCAAGCTGGAGGTGACGACAAAAACGGTGCAGATTCAGACACTGTTTTTGTAACGCTTGTATACTTGAATCTAGGTGTACTAGAAAATACTTCAAGACCTGACGTAGTGACGGTGGTAACGATTGAAGTTTCTGATGCGTATCGAAACCAAATGAGCACAAACAAAGTCAAACAAATCTCACTCGTGGGATTACGATCAGGGAAACAGAAACAATCAGACAGCGTAGAAGCTTTGGGGAAAAAAATCATCACCTGATTCCAGGTTGTATTTCTCTGGCTGGGTTGACAATCTGAGTTTTTTCCCTTTGCTCTATCGCATTTTAAAGGGTGAGCAATATTCAAGCCAGTGGACACAGTAACCGTCTTTAAGTTTTCAGCTGTCAACAATGAGCAGTGTTTGCAGTCAGACTTCCCTTAAACACGCCGCTTTGCAAACTTTAAAGAGATGCATTGTTATTTTATTTCACTCCAGGTGCACCAGGTGCACCTGATGCACTAATACGCATTATATCTCAGTCAGTGGTACATTCAGCTTCACTTAGTAGGAACAGCTTCTGTACAGTTATAAGAACCATTTTTAGTAGCGCAGGGCAAGCGCTACACATCCTCACGTTACACCTGCTACTTTAGTGTTTTACAGCAACGCAGCCACTGTTCCGTCAATTAAGTCTTTAAGGACTTTAAATATGAAGTTAAAAAGACTCATTTGCTGTATTTTCTCAGTCTGTTGCAGATTCATGATATGGATTTTTGAAGACGCTGTCGGATTTTTTTTCTTTCATATTTTTTTCTTCAGGGAGTAGTTAATTCTGTGACACTTGGGTTGTGCTAAAACCTTTTTTTTTTTCTTCTTGTTTTGAGTGAGGACACGATGCCGAGAACTCACTCACTTGATGCCAGTTAATCACGATTGATGTCGCACTCAACACCGAACAAGCAAATGCGGTTTTCTTTAAACATTCTCCAAAGCAGTTTAACTCAACATCAGCCTGTAAGTGTGTTTCAGATTGTCAGGTTTTTGTCTTTGAATTAAACGTTTCCTGCAACACTGAACGCTGAGCCAATTCAGATAGCCATGACACTTTTTTTGTTTTTCGTTCTCCAGTCCAAAGCTTCTTGCTGTCTTTCGTTAACTACTCCCTGTCCTTAACAAGAAAAGTTTCCTTTAGTTTTTTTGAGAGAGAGATAATTTATTCTAATTTATTTTATGTATATTTGCCCAGTGCTACTGTATAAATGCTATCTCAGTGTGTACAGTCCTTTTCTTCTCATTGTTGAGGTGCATTCAGTTGCGTGTTTGATGCCTGTGTGTGGGGAGGTTGGACTAAAGCCATGTGCCTCGTGCGTCCTCACACCAGCGGTGTGACTCTTTACAAATCATGCGAAAACCAGACAATCAAATGTACAAAATGTGCCTTGTGAGTAACCGACCTGCCACATCTTCACCATCGACACTTGGCATATATCTCAAAGTCACTGGCCACAGCTCCTGTTTCACTTGGGCTCTGTGAGATCAACTTCCACCAAAAGAAATTAAAAAAAAAAAAAAATCAGTTTGACTTCTCACAACAGCTTGCGAGGCACAGGCTCAACCTTTGACATCTCTCAGCACGAACGGCGAGTTTCACCATGCGAACCTTCTCAATATCAGAAACGACTGTTTGCAATCAATGTGCACTGTAAAAAAACAAACTATTTTTATCGGTATACTGTATTTCGCGCCTCTCTCTTTATACTCCTGCGCTGATCTTCCCCTCTAGATGCTTGAAACTTTTTAAGATCTGTAAAATGCTGGATTGGCCTAGCTTGTCTGGGTATTTGTGATTTTTTTTTTTTAAAAAAACAACAAAAATAAATCTGCAGTCTAGTAGGGGTTTACGTTTAAAGGAGGAATGAGCCACCACGGTGCCCAGAGTTCTTTTGTGAGATGGGTAAAGCATCCACTCATTCGGTGGGATGTTTATCTGAGCCTGTCGTTACCAACCACTGTTGCAACCTTGACTCACGAGAAACATTTGTTTTATATGTTTGACCTTCAGTGTCTTTAATATCAAAATTTTTCAATTTATAAAAAAAAAAAATGTATATCCAAGAAAGACTACATCTTTACTGTCAAGTGCTGTGATTTGGTGTTTTTATACATTAGACATGAATTTGACTGAGCTATTGTTGCTATCTTTATAAAAAAAAAATCTAAATTTTTCCTCACTTTTTTTTGTAAGAACTAGAAAAAGACAACTTTTGCTTTTCTACAATTGCTTTTTTTCAATGTTGAGGCATTTTTTGATTTTGGATATTGCCAAGTCTGCTCTGTCACTCTCAGTTCAAGGGCTTTTATTTTGATAATATGTAAATGGAGTAAAAATGCATGTCCAACATTCCTGGAAAAAAAAATCTGTATCCTAAGAGTTTGAATGTAATTTAATGGAGTGAAAAACAACAGTATCGCTTTTAATACATAAACTGAACAGTGGGACTTACTTCAGACTGTTGTGCTCGGTTGTGCACAGAGTTTGTGTTGTCGTTACATTGCTTTCTTTATGTTCAGAGTGGTCTCAAGGATTTCACATTCATGTGTCCTATGAAGTGAGACCCAGTCCAGATGTAGCAGTTTTTGATAAAAGCATTGGCTGTGTTATCTTTGGGACTGCTCTGTTTCTCTTAAACAGTTTTCAAACAGTGCAGGACATTGGTGTGATGGAGGGACTGAAGGAGGATGGGGGATGTTTTTTTTTTTTTGTTTTCTTTTTCTAGTGCAATATGCTGTACATAAGAGCTTGGCTCACAAGATCTTACGATTTCTCTCCATTTCTTTTGTTGTTAAATGGGTACATTGCGTTTTGTTTTCTTTCATTTTTTTCATTAAAATTTTATGGATAATTGACATGACGTGTGTTTGCTTTCTTTTACTAAGCATCTCAAAAAAAGACCAATGTACGCACATCCAACTATAAAAAGGAGCAGCCTTTTTTCTTTTAATCTTTGTCATGATAAGAACCGACACAAACCTAATTTGTATTTTAGTGCAGTAAAGGAAAACAAGGTGCAGCAAGCAAAAAGGTGGAGCTATGACTAGCAAGATGCTAAGTAGCATACAGAAGCTAATAGGTGGCCTTCCTGATACAACCCTCTCAGTACACTAGCTTTTGGCCACCTTATGCCGGGTTGAGTCCTTTCCTGGTCTTAAAATTGGGATCTTTTGGATGTGAGGCAAATATGTTAACCACTACATCGAGGACCCATTACAGTGCCTAAACTAAATTTAGTTTTGCCAAAAAAAACTAAGCATGTACTTCTGTGTTGTAGTACAATAAACTGCATGGCAAGCGATCTAAACTTAGTACAATGAGTATAAACAGTTTTTTACGTTTGCAGGGGGAAAAAAACTCAGAAGACTGAGAGATACTGTGTTTTTTAAAAGAAGGGCATCTTTAGTACAGCCACCGTGCTCCAGAGTGGGCACAAGTTGCTAAACTGAAATGTTTCCAGAGTCAGAGTTAATAGTACTTTTAAAAATAAGTATGTCGTTTGGGCCACCATCTGCTTCAGTTTGAAGCATTCCTTTAAATGTTAATTTATGACAAGTGGCAGCCAAAGCGTCTTGTGTTGTGTATCACCCCAAGCTGATTATTCTGGAATTAGCATGTTTTAATGTTGAAGTGAGCTGTCCTGATGACCCCAGATAGATCATTTTGCAATAATTAATTGCTGCTTGCTGATATTTTTAAGTGCAGGGAGATCACCACAACCATTGGCATCACAGGCACATTGCAAGACACCCTCACATCTGCTTAGTATGATTTCAAGATGAAAAATTATTAGCGAACACAGCCAATGTTATATCTTTATTTTACGGTAAACAGTAAAATGCTCATGGGTCAAAACATGTCAATGTAGACAGGTGGCACAGCTAGTGTGATCCTGCCACAAGACTGTTTCCACTTTATGGACACAATAAGTTTTTGATATAATAAAAAAAAAACTTCAAGCAAGTTTATTTTATATTATCGTATTACATCTTGAACAAAGCAGTTACTGCTGTGGGGTATTTTACTCCTTTTGTACTAGTTTTGTAAACAGCAAACTGACTTGGCCATTGAAAAATATCCAATTTCTTTGCTTGGATAAACTCTTGGGTTGCTTTTGCTGTATGCTTTAAATCATTATCCATCTGGAATGTGAAGAGCTTCAGCATTTGGCTGAATCTGAGAAATGAGTATTACCCTCTACACTTCACAATGGCTATCAGAAGACACATCATCAATAAACACTAGTGACCCAGCTCCACCAGCATCCATTCATACCCATGCCATAACATTGCTCCCACCATATTTGACAGATAATGTGATATGCTTCACATCATGACCTGTTTTTCTTCCTTTCTGTACATTTCACTTCCCATCATTCTGGTACAACTTAATCTTGGTCTTTTTCTATCCAAAATGTTTGTTTGTTAGTTGTTTTTTTTCCAGAATTGTGCAATATTTTCAGATTTCTTCTTTTCAAAATCTAATCTGGTCGTCTTTTTCTTGCTGGTAATCAGTGGTTTGCTAGATGTTGTAAAACCTCTGTATTTCCATTCAGAAATGCTCCTTTTGTTAATGACAACGATCTCCCTGAGACTGTTCTTGACTTGGTTAGATGTGGCACAGATATTGTTTTTGACCATGGAAATAATTCTGTCATCATCACTTGAAAAAACTTGAGAATCATGTTCCTTAGTTGACTTTAGTGGTCTTTTAGGACTTTTGGTGTTGCTAAGCTGCCCAGTGGATTCATTTTTTAAAGACTATATACATGTATAAGTCTGACTGTTGATTTGGCCACTCCTACAGTTTTTAATTTATATAGAAATTTTGCTGTCTGCTCATTTTTGCTGAATCTGAGAAAACAGTATAACCTTGTAACTTTCACAATTCTTCCTGCTACTTTTATCATCAGTCACGCTAGTCACAGTCATACAAGCACTAGTGAAAGCATAGTTTATTTTTATCCAGCGAGGGGGATTTCTTGCTATCTCTCTGATAGGTTTAATTTGGGTTTTTAGTCTAATGATGACCTCCTTCACTTGTATTAATATGTTTTTATGCTAGCACGGTTATGTCTATTTACAGTGGTGGCAGTGGACCACAACCACCACAAAGGTATTCCTGTGCAGTTTTTTTCAGCTGCACACTGTCTCTCGACATCATTGAGCACCGTGCAAACTACAAAATAAGGAAAAATTGATACCCACACAGTCCCTTTAAATTATGGTTTACACATAAGCAATAACAACAAATGAAGTTAAATTACATCAGGTAAATTCATAAACAAGTATTTCTGAGATATACAGTCACTGATTAAATAAAACAAAATAGGTTTTTTAAACTGCATCAAGGTGCCTCACAGTTCGATTGAAAATAAAATATAACATCAACTCACTCATCACATACCTCACTCCGCTTGCCAAGGGTGCAAACTCCAGTGAACACCTTAACCTTCAGCCCATTTCTCATGGGGTGTTATAACACAAGTATGTTATAACTTCCTTCTTTTCCACACTGGCTGATGGGCTGACAACAGCACAAGCAAGAGCCCACAGACTTGTCGTTTTTGCCACAGCCTCCACCAGTCGACAAATGCTCTCTGCATGTAGACAGGCAGTAAATAGACTGCCAACAGGCTACCAATGTGCAGAACCATAATTTCCCCATTAGACCTCATATTGAGACTTGCAGTGAAAAGTTACCAAACCAAGATCACCACACAAGAGTCAACTTCAGATTTCTGCTTACTTTGTAATACAATAAGAAAGAACCGTGGCCACGAAACTGCAAAACAATCAGTTGTTCAGTTACTGTTAAACTACTGCAAATGGGTGCCTGCGTGAAAACTGTCTGTAATTACTAAACAGTTAATGCAATGGTCAGCAGTGTCAAAAATACATATCATAGCAATCCATTCAATTCAATCAAATCAATACATCACCAGTATCAGTCAATATCCAGTGAACATGACTATACATGGTGTGTCATTTCATTAACTAAAGTTCTTTTTTAGAGAATAAGACAAAACTTGGACTGTTGTGTGGTTCTGTCTAAAAGGTCGGGGAATAACTAAAGTTATTAGGGTTAATTGTTGGGGACTAAGAATGTCTGCAGCAATTCTTCAGATAATTTAATTCAGTGCTGGATCAAAGTGCTGGATTAGCCAGTAGACCTGAATTGGCATCCGTAACGATACAATGGTTGCATTTATAACAACACATTGTAAGCTGTTTAATTAGTCATGTGTGCATCACTTCACAAGCAAGCTGCTACCACAATTAGTAACAATCTGAAAAAAATTGTATCCCTGGATAAAAACCTCTTCTGTGACTACCCCCGACCCCACTGAAAGTCCCTAAGTCACTTACTAATTTAGCATGAAAAATAGAAGCATTTCATAAGACCTGAAGGCAATGATGGAGCTCACCACCTTTATATATATAAATGCTTTTCCCTTGGGGAAGGGGAGATTCAACCTTATATAAACTGTGATTCACTTTTCTGTCATTGGCTTTCTGAAGCAATCTCCCCCAGGCAGGTGCTTTGTGTAGACAGGGGCACCACTGAAGGTTAGAGGAGTGCATGGATATGTGTGTGGGGTTGGGTGAAGCTGAAACAAATGGCCTTGGGAAAACTGAGAGAATTCCCATTTCCTCATATTAACGCTTTGCAGCTTTGCAGCATTGTGCCGTGGGGTGAGCTGATGCTCTAAGGTAATTAAAAAAGCAGATATAGATTTGGGGAATTTCTCTGTACTTCTCAGACAGACAACTTGTGCCTACTTCTTCTTTTTGGAAACAACGTGTCGAAGTAAGTGAGAGGGAGCGTGCGTTGGAATGCAAGCACGCAGACTGCAGAGCGAGATATCTGAGAACATTACGAGACCAAACAGAAAATTACGCCACACTGGTTATGAATCTCAAAGGACACCAAATTGTTCCATAGGCCTGCTGACGTGTTTTCATTCTCATTTCAGAGTAATTTGATTTCATAATTCGGTGAAACATTTTCATCTTGTCTCCTAAACAGTAAACAAGCTTAAAGGCATCTTTGGGCAAATTTTCACTGTGGCAACTGCAAACAAAGCAGCAAACAACAAATCATTTAGAGATCACAAGAAGGGTTTTTTTTCTAATGGGATGACAAAGTCCTTCGAAGCTGATTTATCTGCAAACAAAGGCTTTTTAAAAACGCTGCAGCAGGTTCTCCTAAAGTCTAAAAATGCATGTAAGAACTCACTACTGACATAGTTTTGGGTTCTTTAGGACAAAACAGACCTTGTACTCTGCTCCTCAACCTCTCACCAGCTGGAGTGGAAGCCTTGTCTCCTGGGACTGCTGGTAAATACAGACAACTGTGTGTACGACTTCTGGGAGAGGGAGTAAAAAAAAAATGGAGGTGGTATGGGAGGGGTAGATATGTGCAGAGGGTGGTGGGCGGTGGGGGGAGATCTGCTTGGTTCAGCAGTTCTTTTCTTTTTCTTTTTTTTAGAAACACCCCTGACAAAGACTTCTCTGTTCTCCTGGCCACTCACTTTTAGAGACGCCCTCATGATAACTCGGTGCCTATCTCAAGGGTCACGCCTCAACCTCAGCAGCAGGAGAAGCTCCAGTGCCTGGCTCTGGCTCTTTCTGTTTACTTCTGGCTTTCTGCCTGGGAGCGCTACACATTAACCCTTTGGTGTCTATCTGTAGCCTGAGAGACACAACGTTGCCTGCACGGGCAGGTTTCTGGTGTGCTCATGAACTTTTTTTTAATTAATCATATCTATATTTATTCTTGTGTAATAGTATTGAGCCACTTTTTGTGGTCTTGAGCAGCAGTTCTCCACCCTTTATGCAAGGCTTTCCAAGTGTGTCTTTGAACACTGTCTGCTTTTTCATTTTCAGTCCAGTCCTTGTACCTGACCATTGTCAGATGAATGCTTTTGTTTGTTTGTTAAGCCGGTTAAATCAGACTTAAGACTCATCCATCCACAAAAAGGCACCTAGTCATGAACCAGTGTTGTGTCTATTATAGACAACTTAGCAAAGAAATAGGCACTTTTTTACAATCAGCCTGTTGCAAAAACACACAGTTTGTTCCCATTTCTTTAGTTGGATCCAAAGACAGTAATATTTGGCAGGCATAAAATAGCATTTTTATAACAAGCTGATTCTGAAAGTGCTATTGGCCAAAAACTAAAAAAGTTTGAGTTTTGAGGAAGAAATTGAGGAAAAAGAAGAAGTGGCAAGCCTAAAAGAAGCAACAGATGAACAGTATTTTAGTCATATGCTTAAGAACAGGAAAAAGCCAACACCTGACATAGGACCCGAGATTCATGTTCTGTTTTTCAAAACCTCATTATGAACCGAACTAGCAATAAGTGGCAACAGGTCCTAAGGGGGGATAAATACAAATATAACAATTTTTGGTTGAAACCTTTCTCAGTAAGTATGGAGTCAGGAGAGAGGTATGACAGTCCCCAGCCCTTTGTAAAACATGGGGGAGGTTCTGTTATGGTTTGAAGCTGCTTTTCACCCAGTTGTGTTGGGGATCTTGTCAAAACTAATTGAATTGGATTCCCAATGCAATGTCGTTAAAGAAGCCTGGAGAATTATTCCTGAAGACTACATAAAGAAATGACAGAAAAGCTTGTCTAAGAGAGTTCAGGCTGTTTCGAAGAATAAAGGTGGTGATAGCAAATGTTGGCTTTTTGCCTTTTATGCCGCATTTCTTCTCATGTTTGCACATTTTAAGAAATTGCTGCACTCATTTCCCATTTTCCTCATAAAACACAAAGAAAAGAGGGGTGGCCGAAGACTTTTACACAGTATTTTATGATTTGCACTCATTTTACATAAATACATAAATTCCTTTTTATACTAAAACCACGTTTCCATCAGATTTCTTCAGTCGTTTAATGCTTTGATGTGCTGATGTGAACCAAGCAAAATTGAGGAGCTTTTTATAACTTTGCAGTTTATGAATCCACAGAGCATTCACTAGACATGTATCACAGAGTGATGACACTTCAATTATCACCTTTTGAGTACTTCCTGTGTCTTGCAGTTGCGTCAGGGAAACAGTTCTATAGACAGTCTGCACCATGGGTATTAACAACATTCAACTCAGTTCAATGCATTGAATTAGGAATAGTTGAACTTCAGTGTTTGCCACTGCCTATAAAAGTGTACTCAGTTTATTGATACTGCTGTCGACAAAAATGAAAAGATTTATCAAATTCAGAAAGTGTAACGAGAATGAGAGAGAAAGAGCTACTTTCAGCGGCTCCCTCATTCACAAGAGGTCACCACAGTGGAGAGCTCTCCATTTTCAGATTGGCAGATTTTTTAAAGATCTCGATCTTTTTTTAAATGGCACAGAAAAACATGAAGAAACTGATATATTTGGGGAAAGTATTAACATAAATGTATGATAGAAACTCGGTCAAAAATGCAGCTACGCCACATTTTAAGGGCAAACCAAAACAGAAATTTTACTTTTTTATTTTTAATTTGCTGGCACCAGGTTTGTTCACACACATCTAAGATCCAAATCACACCATAGTCCCCGCTCTCTGGCTTGCTAATCCATTGCAGATGGAACAATGCTGGTTAAATGGGGGGAAATGACTCACCTCAGGATAAGAGAATCAACCGATCTGTGCTGCTCTCGTGGCCTTTTTTGGGTGAGTATGGGGTGGGGGGGTGGGGGGGGATGCTCTAAGGTTTACCGCTTTTTGTGGATTTAGCTAACTGTCGACAATTGTCTACAAATTAGCTGCACATTTTATATTTGCCACCAACACCTACCATAATGCCAACCTGGTTCTTGGCGAATGACACTACTGAGGCATGCTGGTCTACTGGTATTGGTTGTTAACTATGATTCTGATTCACAAAGTAGCTGTTTTGATTTATACCATAGTACATTTTATACAACATGCAGCAGCTCTTTTATCTTGTGCTCATCTAACCATCTTGTATTGCTTATTCAGGCCTGGCTTATGTCAGAGTGTATTTGAGATGTATTTACATTAGAAGTAAAGTAAGTTAATAAAGAACTACTTAAACACACAAGATAAATACCTTGTATGCAAGATTGTGGGATTTTAGGGCCCCTGCATATTTTCATTGAAACTCTTTTCCTTTGCAGCTTTGTCTGAAAGTAGGTCAAAAAAAGAGAAAAAGAACATCTTAAAAAACAAAATAAGGCATGAGTCACGATGTCTCCGAGTTTACTTCACACTGGAGTGCAGCACTGCTCAGTTACCTGGCTCCGCTCTGACTGAGCCATGCTGCCTTTACTTTAGAACCGCAACCCTTCGTATACACACACCGCACTCCCAAATAAGGGTGGGGAGCAGCCAATTAATCTCCTTGGGTAATAAAACTTAAATGCAGTCCTCGAGTCGTGACATGCCCCCAGGGGGACTTGGTGTATTGGGCGTCCGTTGTTGTCTCTGTCATCTCAGGGCTGTATCGGGGGAGGCTAAACTACTTCATGATAACAGGGTATTTATATTGTGGTGACTGCTGTCTAATTTAAAACAGATGAGAAGAGCTGCAGCATGGCCAAACGCGTTCTGTCAGCTGAAGACGATTCTGGTTCTTGCTTGTTTTCTCTATATCTCTAGGACAAAGGGATGGCAATATGCAATAAAAATGATCATTCAGTAATATATAGTCACACTGAAAATCACAGAGTAGCCTATCTGATTTGCAATTGGGTAAGGATAAGGGCAAGCTACAGCAAGATATACTTTTTAACATAAAATTGATGCTAGCATCTAACAAAAACAGTTTGCGTGCTAAGGCCAAATCTGTAAATGATCTTTCAATTCTCAAAAGCAAACACACTGAGACACCAGAGAAGATTTAAAATGTTATAAACTCTTTTAAACATGATCAGTGTAGCTCCTCTTCTAGGTAGTATAATCAATTAGAGTTCAGAGGTTGAGGATAGTTGGGGGTTAGCATTAAGATATATTAATGGACTGAATAGTATTTTTTTGTACTTTTACTGAGCACACACAAACCTTAGACTACAAGCTACTTTGAACGATTCGATAACCTGTCTGTATAACACACATATAGAATAGTCAGCCATACAATAAAGCACAGACCAATGATGGTAAATGGACTGGTTCTTACATATTGCTTTTCTACAACTTGCCTCATTCACCGATTCATACGGAAACCTTTCTCTATGCTTAAGTGCTTTCTATCTAACAGAGAAACTCAGGGTTAGTATCTTTCCCATATTTGGCATTTAGACTTAAGCAGCCAGGGATCAAAGCACCAACCTTCCAATTAGTAGTTGGCCTGCTCTACGTCCTTCGCTACTACAACCCTAACACCCAACCGCTACCACCAACGATACATCTCAGACAGTTTTGTGGTTAAAGCACACTTGAACTGTCAGACAGAACAAAGCAGGATTCAAAACCTGCTAAATTTGCAAGTTTGCTCACTTAGAAAGAAATGAGCAGTTGCTCAGTCTTATGGTAGTTTCATTAGTTTCAAGGGTGGAACCATAAGAGTCGCCCTCTGTTGGACAATAAATAGAAGACTGGCTTAATTCCATTCAGCTTTGGCGCTATGTTTCAGGCCCAGATGCCTAGACCCAGGTGGAACCGATAAGCAGGCAAGCAGGCTAACAGTTCCAAGGAATTGGACTATGGTGAACCCTCTACAAGAACCTATCTATGTCCATCTTTTTTACTAAAAGGCCATGCCAAGGCTTGCTACACTGTTATTGTTACGCTAATATAAACACACCAGCATTGGAAATGTTTGCTAGAAATTTTAGGAGGATACGTTGTTTTTAGTTTACAAAAAAATAAAATAAAAATGCATGCTAACAGTTAGCCTGAAAGTAACAAAGCCTGGGAAATCAGAGACACCCACCACAACGGGTTTAGTAATAAATAGAACCTGCTGTTAAAAAAAAATCCTATTCCCGAGGTTAATTGTCCTCACTGATACACTTTTTGTGTAACTCCATTTTTTTAATGTGTGCCAGGGACTGTAGTGTACACTGGGAGTTTTAGAAAAGCTTTTCTTAATGGTGTGCAATAAATGACAAGACAAGAGCATCTATGCTGAAGAAAAAAGAAAGAAAGAATGTCAGTTAACACAGTACAGGGTGGACCTGCAAACAATGTTCTTGGAAAGCAGACAGAAAAACATGTATTTTCTCCCTGTTAAACTTGTATAAGTCTTCATTACAACATTATAACAAATCCAATAAC
>VUQR01008660.1:1577-13664 GCA_015108515.1 Hemichromis elongatus | reverse complement strand
GCCATACCCGCCCCGCGACCTTGTGGTTGTTAATTCAAATTCATTGGCCAATGTTTAGCGTCATGTCGTTATGCGTCCCAACATCCAATGGCATGTCACATTGTTTTCATGACCGTGCCCTCACGCCAGGTGTCTCCTGATAAAACTAGGACCCCTATTTCTGTTCAGGAATGCTGTGAATACTTTGAGATTTATATTAATTGCAATTCGTACTTCTACATTTATTTATTTTTAAATATATACCACAGCATGGCCTTGCAATGTTTTATATCTTTTTTTTTTTTTAGTTTATATTCCTATTAATTATATTTTCACATGTTAACTTATTGAATTATTGAAACAGACCTAGATGATTTGATTATTTATTGCTCTCATTAATTTGAGATGATTTCATATTTTTTCATAGTATTAAATTTGAATTTAACAGTATAAAAATAAAATAAAATAAAAGACAAATATTTGTTAAATTATGATACATTTGTGAATGTATTTTAACAATATACATATGCATATGTGCAAAAAAATATATTTAAAAAACATGAAAATTATGTTTTATTACATTTACAGTGATTTTATGTTATTTTACATTTGACATGTAAAATCACAGGCAATTTATGTAAATTTAGTGCTATTCTAAAAAAGCAGAAAAAACTGTAAAATACATAGTAAAATACTTTTATATTACTTTTTTTTTTTACAGTGTATATACCGACAAGACTTTGTACATCACTGTCACAACAGTGTTTGTTTTAATTTGAAGGCTTTATGGCTTTTCCTACAATACCTGGTGGGCCGGCCTCCAGTCAAAATGCCAGGGCTGAGTTTTGGTCCAGCGCAGGTCTGCAGATGTGAGCACAGAGCAGAGATCAGAGTGAGAGGGGCTATGTGTGTATATCTATGACTGTAGAAAACATGGATAATCGCAAACACTGAAATTAATTTCTGGTACGCAGAAATTTATTTTGTTCGCTCAAATTAAACTTTTTCCTCAACAAGCAACATTCCTAACATTCCTAACCCTCAGAACAGAGGCGCTGAACTATCGCCATGGGATCCGGGAGTTTCTCTGTGAATATCACATTCCCGTGGCAGCGTACTCGGGGCGCGGAGTCCTCCTGAACCTCCACCAGGAACGTAAACTGAAGCGGTGCTTAGTCCGAATCTGTTTCTTTGTCTCTGAGAGATAAAAATGATTCAGAGCCCGAAACTGTTTCCATCAAACTCGCAGCTCCTGAAAATCAGAGCGGTGCTTTCTTCTTCACTGACGATGAGGAGGAGGAGGACGAGGTGTGAGCAGGTCGTCCACTGCAGAGTCAAATATTTCGGATTATTAAAAACAGTTTAAAATGAAAAATTATACCAGACTGAGGTCAGACATATTTCTTATCTCCATTTTTCTCAGACAGCCTGGACGTCTGTGAGGAGTCAGGAACATTCAGGGCCTGAAACCAACGTGAACAATCAATAATATTAATAATAATGTGCTTTTTATTTTTTTATATTCAACATTAAACGCATAATTTGGATGAATGAACTCGACATACAGACTCAGATTAAATGATGATAATCATACTGTTAATTCATAGCAGCTGACACTGGGGGGCGCTCTAATCCCTTCTGCATGAACCAGCGTCACAGCGTGAGCCAAAACTCATTTGTAGTTTTATGCAGCTGTGACTTTATCATCGGAGCTAATATCTGCTCCAAGGTGTGTTTTTGGTAATAATTCACTCTTTAAGGTGAAAATTTTATATTTTTAATCAGAAAATGTGTGTTGTTTTTTTTTTATATCTGCCCCTGAAACAATGATGTCATTACAAATGCTCTCTGCTCGCTTTTTCTGTAGATTAATAAAATTTTTTTTTTTATCATTGTCTTTATTTTATGTTTTTATTTGTCCATCATTTTTCTGAGACTTTCTTTCTTCCTTTATGATTTTATGAATATGATTTCTCTTTTAATTTTTAGCTGAAGATATGACATCATGTTCCTCTGCCTCAGTGCCCTGCCTGCTTTTGCGCATCCCTCTCTCTCTTTTATCCTCCTCCGCCTCCTCGGCGTGCCTCAGCTGTCCTCCTCCTCTCTCAGATGGAGGCTGCAGTGTTGTGCTGAGTAGCGGTGAGCCAGCATCTCTGCCTGCAGCCGTCAGCACACCTGCGCTTCCTGCAAGAGGAAACTACAGCACCCACAATCCTCTGCCTGAGCCCAGACTGTCCCCAGGCAGGAGCCAAACCCAGTGGAACCCTGGGAGTCGCAGTCCCGTCCAGGGAGAGAGAGAAAGGGAGAGAGAGCGAGAGGGTGACGTGCCATGACAACAGTCAGAGGGAGAGAGACGCAGAGGTGAGTTCATGTCTGTTCCTCTTGTTTACCTCTACTCCTCTGCTCCTCCTATCCTCCTGTCATCATCACTGCTGTCCGTTTCTCAGCCTCCATCTCTGCATGCCTTCTCTCCTGTCACATCTCCACCCTCCACCTCCTTCTGTCTCGGGTTGACGGTGCATTTTTCTGCTGGAGCTTCAGGCTGCAGAGACCAAGCAGAGCTTTGACATCAGTGTGTACGTGTGCGTGTGCGTGTGTGTGCGTGTGTGTGTGTGTGTGTGTGCGCGCGTGTGTGTGTGTGTGGATCCGTGTCTGTGTGTGTAATCCTAGCTAGCCTGGTTTGACACATAGGTGCCTGCTGATCAGTCTCAGTAATGTCCAAATAAAATCCCTATTGGAAGGATCCAATACCACAGTAACCTCACAGCAAACACATTATTGGGTTGGGTTGGATGTTCAATTCAGTTAAATTTTATTCATACAGTGCCATATCACCACAACAGTCACCTCAAGGTGCCTTATATTGTAAGGTAAACCCTACAATAATACATACAGAGAAAAACCCAACAATCATATGACCGCATATGAGCAAGCACTTTGGTGACAGTGGGAAGGAAAAAACTCTTTTAACAGGAAGAAACATCTGACAGAACCAGACTCAGGGAGGGGCGGGGCCATCTGCTGTGACCGGTTGGGGTGAGGGAAGGAAGACAGGATGATGTCATTAAAAATGTTCAAAGGTCAAGTTCAGCTAGCAATAATAATCACCTCTGTTGATAATAAACACTGGACGTGGCCATTATGACATCACCAAATGACTGCTAAAGTCCTGCACTGTGGACGTTGGATAGTAGGACCCCACTTTGGTTTCAGTGGTCTTAGGATCTCTTCTTCTTGCAGATGATCTGGTTCTTTTGACGTCATTGAGTGACAACCTCTTAGTGGGGCAGCTTACAGCAGGTAGGATGGCAAACCAAGAGACTTGCTCCACACAAACTGGTGTGTGTTCAGGTGATGTGGTTCATGGATTACGCCTACCGACTGAGCAAGCTAATAACCTGCCTCAGTACCACATGGAAGCTCCTGTCAGGCATCACAGAAGCTAAGCTAAAGAGACACATGGGTGAATACAGGAGGGGGGCACAGAAAGGAATTGGCAGGAATACCAGAGGAGCAAAGCACCATCTACTTGTAAACAGAGCAGTCACCCAACACTGCAAGACTAGGCTGACCAACCTGTGTACTGCCTGGATTGGTGTCAAGAACTCCTATGACTCAATGCCCCACACCTGGATCCTGGAATGCCTAGACCTATACAAGGTCAACAGGACACAAGAGCCTTCATCAGAAACTCAATGGGGATGAGGCCAACAGCACAATTCACCATCAAGTTTGGAATCTACCAAGGAGATGCTCTTTCCTCACTGCTGTTTGCATAGACCTTTTGGACATAGAATTTGGACAGCCTACATCGCGTTGCTGTGATGTAATCTGTCTACAAATGCAGTCTCATGAGGATGCAGCCCGTGAATTTGGACACCCTGACAGACTACAGAATGGAGTAATTGTCAGCCAACTCCTCTATATGGATGACATTATGCTGTATGAAACGGGACACGGATGAACTGATCCACACCACCAGGATATACAGCAACGACACTGTAATGTCAATCGGACTGGAGAAATGTAGTAGACAGACATAGAGAACAGTAACAAGTACCTGGGGATCCCGCAAGCAAATGGGAACCACAAAGAGGTCGCTAGGAAAGTTGCAACCAGATGCAGAGGACCTGCAGAGGGTCAGGCAAGTCTTGAGGAGCCAGCTGAATGACAAGAACAAGATCTGGTCTATCAACGCCTACACCCTGCTCATGATCAGGTACCCTGCTGAGATAATAAGCTGGCCAGAGGAGGAGATAGAAGCCACTGAAATCAAGACCAGGAAGCTCCTGACCATGCATGGAGGGTTTCACCAGAAAATCCAGCACCCTGAGGCTGAACGCTAACTGGAAATTTAGTCTCACCAGGATGAGACAACGAATATCCATGAGTACATCAAAAAGGTGGCCCCTACTGACCGCATGCTCAGTGAATACTTCAGGCAGTAGAAATCCAAGAAAGAGAAGCAAGAGGAAAAACCATCAGGGAAGGACGGGCCCCTGCACAGTATGTAATCATGGCAGCACAGGAACAAGCTCTGAGCACAAGATACATAGAGGCTGGGATCTATCACACCAGGCAAGAAGACCCCAGGTGCAGGCTGGGTAAAGAGACAATCCCACACATAACAGCAGAGCAAGTGGCCGGCATAGTACACAGAAACATCTGTGTCAAATACCGCCTGGAAGTCCTGAGGTCACAGAGGGGAGACACTGCCCCCTAGAGTGGTGGAAAATGACCGAGCTAAGATCCTGTGGGACTTCCAGATACAGACGGACATAATGTGATGGCTAACCAACCGGATGTGGTGGTGTTAGACCAGCTGAGGAAGACGGCCATAGTGATGGATGTACTGATACCGAATGACAGCAACATCAGGAAGAAGGAAAACGAGAAGCTGGAGAAATACCAGGAGCTACCACGCCACCATGTTCAACACTCGATTTCACTGCCAAATTACAGCATTTTCTAGTTTTGAACTCAAGCTGTTTGAGTTACACCTGAACTCTTCTGCGTTTTTGTTGTGTGCGCTCATATACCGTCATCACAAGTTTAACACCTAGTGGGTTACCGATCACATGCATGAAAGCGGTCACATGCTGGACTTGGTGCTTTCCCACGGGCCGGATGTGTGGAAATATCAGAGTTGCGCATCTCCGATCATTTTCCTGTGTTGTTCACTCTAACGCTGCTCAGTACATAAGCCCCAGCATGCAAAAGAACGAGCGCTTAATGCTCTAATAGTGCCCACTTTTTCTGCTGCCTTTATGGATTCTGGAATAATGAACTCCAAATGTAAAAGTGTTGAGGAGCTTTCGGACATTTTTCGTTCAACCTTTACTGACATTTTGGACTCTATTGCTCCGTTCAGGACTGTATGTGCTAAGCCATTATCAGAGCCATGACTGAACGAACATACGCACTCCCTTAGACGTGACTATAGACGCTCCAAAAGGAGATGGAAAAAGGACAGATTGTATGTTTCTCCACAGATTTTAAGGGCTCGTCTCTCTGCTAAACAGGAAGCTGTAAAAACTGCTAAGACACAGTTTGTGTCAAACTTAGTGTCAGTCACAGGCCTCGGGTACTTTTTAATGTCCTCAGTCGTTTTCTTAGTCCACGTGATAACGCCGGAGCCATTTCTTCACCAAGTGTTTGTGATGATTTTTTTATAGCATTTTTTAATGACAAGGTTCTATCTGTTAGGGCCCTCGTCTCATCGACTGCTGCCTCAGACCCACGTCTGTCTCCTGTGTGCTCAGCTGTCTCAGAGCAGTTTGATCCTGTCTCCATTAACGATTTGTCTGCAGTAGTTTGTAACCTGAGGTCATCACGCTGCCCCTCTGATTGTCTCTCCCCAATCTTGCTTAAAAACACTTTTAATACTTTTGGGCCTTTTATCCTGAGATTAATTAACGCGTCCCTTGCTACAGGCTGTGTCCCATCATGCATTAAACAAGCTGTAACACAACCTGGACCCAACTGTTCTGTCCAATTACAGGCCAATCTCAAAGCTTTCCTTGTCTTTTAACAAGATCTCTGAAAAATGTCAATGTGGTTTTAAATCACTACCCAGCACTGAGATGGCACTTTTAAAGGTTTTTAATGATCCTTCTAACTCTGGACTGTGGCAGCCCTGCTGACCTTTTATTGTTGGACCTGTCAGCCGCCTTTGACACAGTCGACCACGGCATCCTGTTATCACAGTTACAATTTCATGCTGGCTTGAAAGGATCTGCCCTCCAGTGGTTTCTTTCCTACTTGTCAGGAAGGACTTTTTACATTAGTAAGGGCCCCATAGTTCCAAAATAGCCCCTCTTAAATATGGCGTACCTCAAGACTCTATCTTGGGTCCTGCCTTTTTCGCACTGTATTTGTTGCCATTGGGTTCCATCTTCTCGCGGTGCAACATTTCATTTCACTGCTTTGCTGATGATTTGCAGATTTATCTGCCTTTAAAATCAGGATCAGACTGTCCCCAGCTCTTATTACGCTGCCTTGACGACATCAAACAGTGGATGGCTTTAAGTTTTCTAAAGCTAAATGAAAACAAAACTGAAGTTGTCATTTTCAGAAACTTTGTTAAAGAACACATCCATAGCACTCTAGGCCTCCTTTCCTCCTATTATACAACACATGTAAAAAACCTCAATGTCTACCTTGATGGTTCTTTTAAATTGAATAAGCAGGTGAGTGCAGTCGTCCAGTCCTGCTTCTTTCAGTTAAGACAGCTAGCCAAGGTAAAACCAGGCCTCCCGGCTAACGTCTTTGAATGCGTCGTTCACCTTTTCCTGCCATTCATTGAGCTTCTCTACTCTGGCTTCCTGTCTCCTACAGGATTCAATTTAAACTTTTACTTCTTCTACTTCTGTAGGGGTTAAGTCGCTTAACACCCGAGTCCCTTCTCACCTGTCTGAGCTCCTTTCTGTTTATGCTCCAGGAAAAACCATGAGGTGGAGCTCATAATGAATGCTGTCCATCCCTCAGACTGATCTCAAACCTCGTGGCGATAGAGCCTTCTCTGGTCCCAGACTTTGGACTAGTTTTCACCTAAATATTAGATCTGCACAAACACTGGATCAATTTAAATCACTATTAAAAACACATTTTTATGGCTTTTAACACACTATGAGCCGGTCTTATTTGTTTTAATTCTCTAATTGTCCTATCAGTGTTTCTTTTTAATGGCATTTTCATGTTGTTACGCACTTTGTGCAGCATCGTCTGCCTGGAAATGTGCTATATAAATAAATTTGACCTTGACCTTGACATTCGGCTCATAATTGTATTTATGTACAGTACACTAGTTTTTATGTTGAAACCCACATACGTGTCAGTCAGACCACAAAGCTGGCCTCTTGCACCTGTCATAGGTGTTCTTCAGCTGATGGACTGCTCCTTCAACTGTATTTAATGTCTTCTTTTGATTTGGTCTCCTCCTGTGAACAGACACTGCTGAGGAGCCATGTCTGCCGGCCTCGACGATACCGACAGCGTGTTCGGTGAGTCTCACACACACGCACACACACACACACGTGCACACACACGCGCACACACACACGCGTGCACACACACGCGCACACACACACGCGTGCACACACAGTGGAGTGGTCATTAAACGGACCTTTTGTCCCATAGTAATTTTTTTCCTCCTTCTGGAGGTTAAACTCCTCCTTAGATATTTCATAAGGCGGACACATAAAAGACACAACAACCTTACAGATGGACCCTGGTTGGATGGACCATGGTCAGATGGACCCTGGTTCTGGTTCTGAGTTCCGCTTCCTGTTTGATCAAAATCTAAGGCTACGTTCACACTGCAGGTCTTAATGCTCAATTCCGATTTTTTGACCAAATTCGATGTTTTCTGTCTGGTTGTTTACACTACAAATAAAATGTGACAGCAAACGCGCTCTAGTGTGAACGTTCACCGCCATCAAAGCAACCCACATGCGCAAAAGAAGACGTCACACACAACGCGCTCTGTTTAAGGAAGTAAACAGAGCATTTGTCTTCTCCGGCGCTGATAATCGGCGTCTGTCTCGTGTCAGCGACGTAAAAGACGAATTTAACGCGACACGAGCGTTCAAACAGCAGTCGCTTTCTAAAACATCGGATATGTATCGGATTCAGTACCACATACGAAAGTGACCCAGATCGGATTTGAAAATATTGGATCTGTGCTGTTCACACTGTTACACCGTGATCACATCTGGGTCGCATTTGATGCACTTTCGCCTGCAGTGTGAACGTAGCCTAAGTTATAGGGTCAAACATCAGACTGGCTGAATTAATTTTTTTCTTTGTTCTCTCCTCTTTCTAATATCATCTAATGACTCCCTCCTCACCCCCTCACCTTCCTCTAATATCATTTACTGTCTCCCCTGAGCCCTCCCCCACCTGCATTCCTCCATCCTCTGCTCCATTAAATCTTAATTTTCTCCCTCTCTGTCACCTGGATTGAATGTTTCTCCACCAAATCCTCCATGTCCCTTCCTCCCCACCTCCCCTCGACATCACTTTAGCTCCTTCTCTCTCCCACACGGGAAATAAACTGCAGTCAGATCAGTGTGGGGGAGGAGAGGCAGGAAACCTGTACGATGATGTCAAGATAGATTGAAGATGTGCGGTAATTGTCATCAGCATCATTGACAGAAATCAGAGAAACCATGCTGTTTTTAAAACTGAAAAGGTGTTGGCTTTAACCTTTTTAATCCAAACATAAATCAAACATCAAACTTTTTTTAATCTACCAGATTTCATAAACAGCAGATCTAACGCTCCAAACACGAAGATCGCCACTCACACACTTTTACATTGGGTCACATGACCTCTGTCCTTCCTTCAGTGTTCAGATATTTTGATATCAAACTTTTTTCTCTTATTTTTTCCTTCATTCACAGCGAACAATCACTGCCTCGGTGCTCGTGCTGTGCAAAAACTGCAAATTTTTGGTATGATCTGGCCAAGTAATCTAAGAGCTGAACTGCACATACCAATACTGATACTGATACTGATACTGATACTGATACCGATACTGATACTGATACCGATACCGATACTGTAGGGGAGATCAGTGTGTCATGATTTATGAGCTGAATTACAGCTTTGCCAAATTCTGAACACATTTTAATGAACACCAACACAACAGTTTTGTGTGTTGCCTGGGTCAGCTTCTGCTGATGATATTTTTCAATTAACAAAAAAAGGATAAAATACTGTATTTAACACAGTTCAGTGGGATACAGCAAGGTTAGATTAACAGGTGATTCTAAATTTCCCATAAGTGTTGTGTTGCCCTGCGATAGACCGGTTTCCTGTCCATGGTGTCCTCTCGCTCTCACAGCTGGAATAGGCTCCAGCGTGAAGGTCAGCATGCTGAATATTTGATGGAGTTCTGATGTGGTTAGTGGAAGGCGGAAGAGAAACTTATCATGGTGAACAACCATTACAAAAAACCTGCATCTTGAAATCTTCACAGCATCCACCCACCTCTCAGCCATTCATCATCCATCTATTGTTTTATTGCATTTTCATGTTGAACACCTTCCACTGCTGTGAGTGAAGCTCTAGAAATCCACTTTGAAACCAGTGTAAACACATTCACACACTGCCTGAGAGTCTGTCTGCTTTTAGGTTCACTGAGGTTTGTCTGAACATGAGTGGGAAACTTCAGGCAGAAGGTCCTCGCAGCAGGTTCAGCTGCTCTGGTTTACCTTCTGGGTCCCGATGGTATCACTGAAACAGTGGATCACTGGGCGACCTCCCTCCACAGGTCGTCTTTTAGCCATGCTACTTGTTTTTTGAAGAAGGAAGCCTGAATATTTTTATTCCACGGATCATTGTGGATGAATAACCTGGAGGCGGGGCCTTCTCAGAGTTCATCTTCTACAGCCTTCCCCACCTCACATCTACACTCTGTGTGTGGGTGTTTCAGACCTGAACGAGGCGATCCCAGAGACAGAGCTGCTGGACAACAGCATCCAGAAAGGCCGCGCCCAGCTGTCCGTCAAGACACGGAGACAACGCCCCTCCAGGTCCCGTTACCGTGACAGCATCAGCTCAACGGAGGGCGACGACTGCCTCGACAGGAAGGTGGAGGTCAGTAAGACGCAAGGAACCCTTATCGAAATATTTTAGAGAATTAAATTACAAAGCTGATGTCATCAGTGTTAACAGGAATTTAAAGTTATCAATAAAGTTTTTTATTTAAAGGATTTTGTTAAATCCCCGAGGTTATTCCACTGTGAGATTAGATTCTGTGACTTTAGCCGCTATGAAATCTGGTGTGTCGGTCATTCCAGGACAGTCCGTTGCACTCGGCCCGCTCGCCTCTCCACCTGGCGATGCGAGGCTCCTCCCCCTCCCCTGATTCGCTGCTGTCAGCTAGAAGCCCTGGATTCTCCTTTGACACGTCGCTGGTGAGATCACAGAGAGTTCACCGCAGGTTTTAAAAAGGAAAAAAAACAATTTTCAATGTTCGGGTTTGCTTTCATTTTTCAGGTACGTCGCTCTCCAGAGGACGGAGGCTTGTCATTGGCTGGACCGCCTCGGGGGCGGTATCATCAGCTGACCAATGCAACCTCTCAAGAGGCCCTGGTTACGCCCAGCAGCTCACCATCAAAATCCTGCCCCTCCTGCGACTGCTCACCTGTCTACATGAGGAGGAACAGAAGACCCGACAGTGAAGGTAAACACCTGGAAATACCTGGAAACACACGTCGAACAAACACATTTGTGCACTGCTTCATGTGAGAACTGATTGACTTATAATGCTGCACAGACACTAATGTGTGTGTGTGTGTGTGTGTGTGTGTGTGTGTGTCAGTGTTGGTCTCTGATACAAGTCGAGACACGAGTCCAGCTGACCCCAGCAGTCCGACCGTCATCTTTGACAAGAAAACCAAACGACGCTTCCTGGACCTGGGGTGAGCCGCACACACGTGTTGGTCTTTGTGCATTTGTGTGGACCCAAACAGTTTACAGTAACCTGAAGGTAAAGACATAAAAAAAAGACAGCTGAACTATTTCATGAACCGTCCGGTCACCGCAGCCTTTCCCAGTTCTGAACAGCTCTGACTTCAGGTTTTCAGATTTTTGTTAACATTGGTGAGTGATGAGGTCATTTATGTTAAGGAGACATGTCAGTAAATCCTTCATCCAAGCTCCTGTTCCTGCACCTTTGACTGTTGTCCTTGTGTCTTTCACAGGGTGACTCTGAGGCGTTCATACATCAGAGTGAGGAAAGATAAATCCAACAGGCTCTCTGTGGGCAGCAGGTGGCTCCACCACACACATCATTTAAGAGGATGAATGTGTGTTTTTTTGCGTTTCCTGTCCTGATGCTGTCCTCTGTCCTCAGAGAGCCGTCTGAGAGTCCATCCCGTTCCTCTGGTTCCTTCATCTCCTTCTCCTGGTTCACCGAAGGACGGGGGTCGCTCTCCTCCTCCGGTACTCCGCCCTGCTCCCCCAAAAATCCCCCGCTGAGCTCCCCGAGACCACGCAAGTCTCACTCCCAGGTATGAGGCTGACGCAGCATTAGGTACGGTGGCCCGAAAGTGCAAAACAAACCAACCGGACCAGAGAAGCGACTGGTATCATAAAGAAATCCTTTCATATGATTATTTCTGGGTATGCATTCTACAAACTGTCACATTGAACAAAGATTTGAACCCTTAAAGTTGAAAAGAGTCAGGTCCAAGCATCCACGACAGAAAACTCTTCATGCTCTTCATCAAAATCTTTATGAACTTTCTATTTCAGGGACTCAGTGGATTCAGCTTATTCAAAACCAATAAATATTATATAAAAGTTGTTTCAACTGTTTCCATAACACAAAGGATTTCTTTGTTGGCTCCTCAGAGCCACTGCTGTAAGTTACCTTTCCTCTTTTTACAAATTTGTTTTCATCCACCGTCAGTGAACAGTGTGAGTGTGCATCAACAGAAACTGAAATTCTTCAGCTGTTTGCACTCGCTGGGCTGACATCCTCGTTTATGTTTGGCAGCGTTTTAGATAGGGGTGAATAGCTTGGACATTAAGCTGCGGTTTGTATAAGGCCTCGGGGGGGGGGGGGGGGGGGGGGGGGGGGGGGGGGGGGGGCCGTGC
>VUQR01008658.1:12653-25525 GCA_015108515.1 Hemichromis elongatus | reverse complement strand
ACACCACCCCCCAAAAAAAAAAAAAAAAAAAAAAACAAAAAAAAAAAAAATCCAGTCATAGCTTTGCTTGTGAGGCAAAAGAAAGAAGATTCTTTTCAGCGCCTTCACCACCACAAGCCAAACAACAATACATTCTCAGGCCGTGGATCAAAGAGAGAGGTTGCTTTCATTCATCCTCAGCTTGGTTGTGGGGAATACTAACCTAGATAAATAATGTCTAAATAGGCTTTTCCACTGGCCTGAGAGCTCTCTTGCAGAGACACGGAAGAGAGAAAAAAACAAAAAACAAAGACTGGGACTATGAGTAGGAAAAGCCTCGTGAAGATTTGGAGAAGCCTGTTTGTATCAGCTCAGCCTCATAAAAATCAAACACTCTGGGACCTTACAGAGGAAAGAATACAATATAAATCCAATGCCTGCGTACACAGACGTGCCATTCTGATGTGTTAGGTGAACTGCAGTTACACCAATGTGGCCTTGGAAATCGCAATGTTGAATCAGTGTTTTGGTGCTGTACTGCATCTATATATGTGAAGCTATACTTTGAGCTTTGTATGGTCTTTTCAGGAGAATTAGAAAAGAAGAGAAACTGGAGAAATAGCATTGGGGCTTTCAAAGCCAAAGTCTCTGTAATAGGAGGTCTTCTCTTCTACAGCAGCATCAGAATGAAGAGAACACCGGACAATATTTTTATAATTTTGTCATTTCACCCCTGAAGGTAAAATGACAAAATCACGACAATCTGGCGTGACTGTGACTAGCAGTCACGCCAGATTGTCGTGATTTTGTCATTTTTCTTCTAACCTAGAAGAAAAAGAAACATATTTTGACTATTTTTTTACTGTTGCGAATGTTTTAAATTTTATACCCATTTTCAAATGATAAGCAAAAAACTTCATTATTTATTTAACTTCCTGTTTCCCCATGTCTAAAAGCATCAAGCCATCCAGCCCTTTTCTAACTGTTTATCTAATATAGGGTTGAGGGGGCGCTGGAGCTAATCCCCAGCTGTTCACAGTGCACCCTGCACACAGAGACATACAATCATACCTACAGCCACTTTAAAATCACCAGCTAACCTGACAAGCATGTCTCTGGACTCTGGGTGAAAGCAGAGGGCACACAGGGGGAACTTGGAGGCTAAACGGAGACTTTCTTGTTGTAAGGATGCTGAGATTACTGTTTTTTTGTTTCCTGTTTAATATAATGGTCACGGCAACAGTGAGGAAGGTTCGCTGTTGGTGTAATATAACCATTTGTTTGCCAAACCAGAAGAATTTTGCTTACACTCAATGCTGGCATAGCTCACTTGGTTGAGCAGGACCTCATGCAGAAAGGCTGCTGCAGAAGCCAGAGTCCAAATGCACCTTAGACCAGCGCTCCCCAATGTTTTTTGTGCCACGGACCGATTTAATGTCAGACAATAGTTTCACGGACCGGCCTTTAAGGTGTCGCGGATAAATACAACAAAATACAATGATAGGCAAGACAAAAACTGTGGTATTTTTTTAAAAATTTATAATAAATGGGAATTCACTGTGTAATTGTGTAGCTTTATTAGCAGCGTCCTCCTAGAATGTGCCAACAACATTGAGAGTAGCATCCTCCTCTCTGCCCCTTAATGCTCTTTGGTCACTATGGTAACGCGTAAATATTTTTTTCAAAATAAGACACACAACTACAACACGGGAAAAGACCCAGGGAAACCGAGTTAACGATAAAAACTCTGAAAACCATAAATTTCACACCCGAGCCTCAACTCTCTCGACCCAGTACCAAACGACTCACGGATCGGCACCGCTGCCCTAGACCATGCGCTTCAGCTCATTCCCCCCCCTGCTTTCCTACCCTTTCAATAAAGGCAAAAAGAATTATGGTTACCCATATCCTAAACGGGGGCCTGTCAAGGTAAAACACCAGCGGTCAGGTCTATATTGTGTAAATTAAGCATCTCATATTAGCAGTTCCTGCTCCTGTGTCTGCACAAATCTCCCCGAATGCTGATGGAAACTGGGATATAAAGCATCTTTTGTCTGTGGTTTCTGAGCAAACTTGTTCAGAATTGACTGAATTCTGTGATATTGAAACAAATTATGGTAATTAAGGATAAGGGTTTTTTAAAGTACACGAATTGCCTTTCACCTCAATGAGTACCTGTGCCCTTGTAACCTCTCTCCTACAGTAATTAACTACAATCAAAGGGACTCTCGTGTTGCTTTGTTGGTGAACATTCATGTTATTTTTAAGAGAAAGCTTTCACATTCAAATTTAAAGACTTGGTATGTTTTCTATTATTATTACCCTGATAGGCAAAGGATTATTCATTCCCTGCTACCAAGTTGCTAATGCCTGCCCATGTTTTTCCTGATGTTGTTTACCAGTAGGCGACACCAAAGTCCAAAATGTTCAGATCTCACACACGCTGTAATGGCCTTTGTCTGTAAACCCGGGTTCTCACCTGTTGTGGGGCAGGCCTGTACAGCGTGACTCTGCTGGTGGGAGAGAGACGAATGAGCAGAGTGCTGTTGGTGCTGACCGTGTGCCTGGTGCTGACTGTGGGTGGAGTGAGGGGAGACGTGAGAGTGGTGAGGGAGGTGCGATGTCTGGCCGTGGTTGTGTTGGTGGTGGTGGCCGCTGCCGCTTCCCGCACCAGGAGAGTGCTGGTAGGAGCAGGCGGTGCGGGCCTGTTGACTGGAGTCACCGGGCATACTCATCAAACCTGCTTGGGAAAAAATGACACATGAAAGTTTAAAAAAGGGGGAAAATGATGGAGAAGACGTCAGTTTCTAACCTTTTTTCCACTCCAACAGCTCAATCAAATAAACTCAAAGATTTTCCTTCAACAACATGTTCAAATTTGCTCCATTGAACTCCTTTTTTAAGTGGATGTGGTTTACTTTCAGCTTGCCATTTCTAAATTATTGTTAATCAATTGTTTAAACCACCTACGTGTCTTGGTATGTCACCCACAGCTATTAGCCTCAACATGCACAACCACTGCTACGGATTCTCAGTTGCAGGAATATGTTTTATACATGCAACCTATTGACCTGTACACAATATTAATTTATATGGGTTTGTTGAATCCAAGTCCATTTTACATGGCTGGAATTGCAGCTCAGATCTGAAAACTAATCAGTTTATGTGGAGGCTATTTATCAGCAAGAACAATCTATAAATAAACTTGATTTCACTTTGATCTGGTAACAGACTTCCACATCTTTGCCATTAGGCTGTGGGACGGCATCAGAGGTGAATGCACCCCTGTAGCTTGCAGCTGTAACTTTAGACATAAATGTCAGCACTGGGTGGTAAAATAAATATATTCACTTATGAATTTACAAGATTAACGATTTTCTGCCAGCTGCTCTCTTGCCTTGTTTGCTGCACCAGTGCAAGCTTCTGCCATTATATTTTTATATATTCTTTATAGATCTCCATCAGCCATTCATCTGATAATGCCTCTGATTTAAGTAGGCTTCAAACAAGCCCTTTTATGAGGGCACACACAGAGCGTGAAACAGAAAGTCTGGGTTAACAAGGATAATCACTATTGGTGATACCCATCATCTCTGATTTGGGGTTTAGGTTTTGGCGAGCCAGCCTGGCTACGTCACCCCGGTGTCTCTCCTGTCTGATTTGTCATTGAATCTCTGACTTATCCTTTACACACACACACACACACACACTTTCCCTCATCTCTACCTATGAATTCCTTTTCATCATCAACACTGTAGAAGCTTTCCGCCAGTTGCTGCCCTTATTAAATTTTCAAATGATGCTGCGCCGTTTTCTGGACCTCTGCTTTCTACTTCCCGGTTTTGCGAGTACTCGAGTTAAATGTAAAAGGCCCCTTCAAGGACATCCAACGTCCAACCATAAAGTAAGGCGGACCGTTCTTTGGTACATTTGTTTGAGTCGTGTTTACCTTTTCTTTTATTTGCTATCACTCCAAGTTCTCTTCAGAACTTTTTGTGAACGATAAAAAGTGAATCGATGAGTGCACCACTGAGTATTTTTCATTCAGCGTCTTCATTCCCCTTCTGCTGTGCGTATATTCAATGCTTTCATTGCCTTAACTGTATTTACAGTACTGCAAATCAAAGCTCCATTTTCATCTATGATTTTAACACGGCTGTGTTCCTCTTTCCTAATTTGCCGTGCGGGTGCATTTAAAGGGAATAATAACAGGGTTCCCTGTAAGATTTTAAGACTGCAAAAAGGGAAAGGGCAGCATAATTTTGAAAGCCAAATTGTAAAATGAAACTTCGCAAGCTGATCCAGCTGTTGATTCATCACTCTTTAGAAACGGTACATATTTGCTTCACTGTGACCTGTAATTCATGATGGTGGCACTGCCTGAGCCCGTAGCAGTGCGGTGTGTGGTCCTGGACTCGCTGTAGATACGATGAGCTCCTCTGTCTGGATGACTCATCGTGACTCAAATTCTCAAATACAATGACTACTGACACCGTTTCCTGCTAAGCCTCACACTTAAGGGACCCTTTCAAGCATCCGCTAAATCCATTTTCTTCCTCATTTTCCTTTCAGATCTCAGTGTAGTGCTGTTTTCTTCCCCACCATCTATATTCTCATTGTCTTATCTGTACTCTGCGTACAACCCTGACCACAAATTGAAGGGGACCTTGTCAGAGGGTGAATCCAGGCGGCAGTTGCGGGGGCCAACAGAGCGTATCAATCTCCTTGGTTACGGAAGATTTGTTGATGTGTATCAGGAGAAAAAGTGAGAGAGATAAAGAAGGAGAAGAGAGAAGGTGAGAGGAGGCTGGTGTGATGGTGGGGTGTCCAAGAGGGAGGAGGCCTAGTGACCTGAAAGCGTCAGGAAGCAATTAGCGAGATGCTTCGCAAACTTTAGAACCAATCTAATTAGCTGCTATCAAAGCTGCAGAACCCTTTGCTCTGCTCGACTACAGATGTGTTTGAGAGTTTTTTCCCCCCCTTCTGTTGAATTCTTACTCTTAATTGCCTTTACTCATTTGACTGAGCGAGCCGTAAAACGCAGATATGCGGAACAACAGATTGTTTGTTTATTAAAACACAACAGAGTAGGAGTCGTGTGTGGTGGAGGTTAATACTGGAATGCCGGCAATGAAACCAGTGTTAAACTGTTTGAATTTTTAAAGGGGGGCTTATTCTTGTCAGTTAATTACACGCACGTAAGCCCTATACAGAAGTTTACTTTATTTCCCCGTGAACACACGCGTCATTACAGGTGTCGAACAGGTACGCATGAGCAGGCAAACTAATCCACACACCAAGCGACGGCTGCCACCCACCTTGCTGCGAGAACGACTGCTCGAAGACGCACTTGTAAAGGCTGCGGAACGAAGAGCTGAGGTCCTCGAAGTCTGAGAAGCAGAGCTGCTTGTCCCGTGACTCGGGGACAGGTAAACTGTACTGGGGTTGTGGGGGAGGAGGAGGCGGCGGCGGAGGTTGGGCGGGCTGCTGGAGGCTCAAGGACTGGGACGAAGGTTCTGAGTGGCTGCTCACCTTCAAGGCAGATAGAAAGATGAGACAGACAGACTGTTAAAGGCATAGTGAAGATCAGAGAGCGAACTGGTTTCAGAAAAGTGTCTGACAAAGGCTCAATTCACACTGCAGTTGAAAAGATTTAGATCAAGGTGATGAGGCATTGCAGGTTCAAGTGCACATGTTTTATGTGCTTGACTGGTTCATTAAAACTGTAATAATTTTTTGGCTCATTCATAGCCAACTCTTGTTGGCTACTGTTAATAAAATACAAAAAACGCCACCTAATGGCACCTAAGTCTTTTATGGATTGCTGCTTCTCATACACAGAGCATGTACGGAAGAATTAGACGGCATATTAGTGACTTCAAGAATTTCTGTGAATTACACCGAGGCTCAATTAAAATGTTATTTTAATTGTCAAGGAACTGCCATTCATTTATAAAATCTCACCGCATATGAAACTGCTTAAAATTATTGGATTACTCCTAAGTGGATTGTATTTCATCACCATCTTCCTCCAGCACCTGCAGCAGCAGCAGCGCACGGCTACAAAACAACAGCAATTTGCATCCAGAGAGAGGATTCACAATTCAGATATTTTCTCCTAATGTGATATAATATAACTTGTCTTGGTCAAGCTAAAGACAGGATGCAAAACAGAAGCACGAAAGGGACTGCAAGGATCATTTAGATAACGTTTAAACCTTCAATTTCGTGCACTGTTTGTAACCTAAATTTGAAGCTGTATCAAAATGTTTCATTTATTTTGATCATATAAACAATATACAAAGATTTCCAAAAGAAGTGCACATTTATTTAACCCCTCCCTTCTCCATAAGTTATCAGTTAGTATTTCTCTAGCTTCCTTACTAATATAAACTCAATGGCAACAACAGACTTATTTCTAATAACACAATATAGACACTGTAAAAACACAAATTATCACCATAGCATTATTTGTTTTACAACTTTATAACCTCCACACATCAAAGCCACGTACCTCCAGTTTTGGAGGGTTAGTTCTCTGTAAACACTTTTCTCCTGTATTAATGGTCTCAGTGACACATTGTGGTTAGTACTTTATAAATAATTAAGACACCAAGATGGCGACAGCAAAGAAAAAACAAGGCTTCAAAGACTTGAGAGACACTTTTTGAGCTTAAAATCAAAAAGTGGATCTCATTTTACCTGGTTAGGTAACCATAGCAACTAGCAGGAAAGGCATAACCTGGTCTGGAGCACGTTATCTTTAAGTTCCAGTTTAAAAACAGCAGAAAAGAGCTCTGCATTGAGGTTACCATAAATTCAACATTTTCATACATCATCCTACTCTGCTGCCCTGTCCATTTAAAAAAGCTGGAATTGAATTACAGTTTGCAGAATAGAAAATGCTCAGTCTATTTGTGGGCCTGGATCAGCAAGAATATTACGTAAATACAATTAATTTCACTTTGAACTCGCCAAAAAATAATTTCCTGAATGGTTAAATGTACTGTAAAGTTTAGCTGTTGTGTTAGAAAATTTACATCCAGCGGTGAGATTTCACTAAAGCTGAACCACATCTCAGTGTATTTACATATGCGGCACCAGTGTTGCCTTTTGCCGTTATATTTTTATCACTTATTCTTCACAGTTCTTTGAGTCCAGGCTTAAGTGAGCATGCTCAGATCCTGACGCCTGGGTTAACAAAGTTGACGACTATTATTGTGAGACCATTATTTTGCTTTTTAACCCTTAAATCAGACACATCTGGTTTGGTTATATTAGCAACTTATTCACTTACCCTAACATGAGCAGTCAGGGTTAATAGTCACACAAAGGTGGTTATCAGCTTCATAACTTGATTTATTAATCCAGCCACGAGCGCGCTCACATTAAAGGGATAACGCTGGCAGTGTCCGGCCAGTCACACAGACGGACGTTTCCACTGGCAGGAGAGCGGCTGGTCTTACAAAGAACGATAAAACTGTGAGAGTAACTGAGAGAAACACTCCTGCTGCAGAGAAATCAGCTGTGTGAACGCATGTAACAGAAAAACACAGGACAAGAATCAGCAAAATAAAAGTATTAACACCCTGGCATTTTAAATACGGTGGAGAATCTAATGGACGTATTATTTAATTCACATTTAGACACACATGAGATAGATTTAGTTGTTATTCTTTCAGCTGTAGCCTTGATTCTGCTTCAGGGTCTGAGAACAACCTTAAGATTCAATATAAAAACATAATTATAATGTAGGTTTAGACTGCTAGTAAATTTAATTGAAGGTCCACATGTGTAAATAGATGCCCATGTTTTGGGATCATAGGCTATAGAACAATAAAAACTTGTTTAAAAAAGGTAATTGGGGAATAAAGTTGTGTCTAAGAATCAAAGTCTGTTACTGATGCTCATCTGGGAAACAGCTGTAGATGAAAAACTTTAGACTCTGCACTTTTCCTGGTGACGCTGTTTGCCAGATAACCGATTGGTCGGTAAGCGATGATCTCATACCTGCTGATCGACAACCTGGAACATAACCTGCTCCAGAGCAGATTGGGTCTGCAGCATAGGTTACCATGGCTACAATAACAAGTAGAAGTAAGAAGTGATAATACTGCAAACACAGGGTTAACCTTGAAGTTACCTGGATAATCCCAAATCCAGCTTCCGGACACAGGCCTCAAGTAGAGAGGACTTCTCCCTTCAAGTCAAAATGCATTAGAAACAAACCTCTTGGCTTCTTTGTCTCTACAAGCTGAACCTAAGCGAACGCACCTGAATTTCAATTGGGAGACAGAAAAGCAAAATTCAATAATAATAAGATTTAATTTAAATGAATTAAATTAAGACTTCAGCCGAGCCCTGGACACTTATTTTTTTTTATATAAATTACTGTCAGAAATCATTTAATAATTCAGCCATTCAGACTGATGATCATACCAAATTCAATTTCACACAATTAAAATGGAATCGCTGCTGCCTCTCATTTCTTTTCACATAAAAGCAAAAACAAAATACGGAGCTTCAAATATCTGCCTCATATTGTGAATACAGCCGGTCTTCATCCACCCTCATTTCATCCAAGCTGTCATCTTCCTCACCATCCACCCGGAGAACTCAAGCAATTTGCTGTGATCAGTGTGTCTCTGCCAATATAAGCCAACTTACGACGACACATCTCCCACACATCTACCTCCACCCCAATAATGCCAGCCTTTCCATAAACTCTCTCGGTGTCTGAGATCTCTGCCAGCAATGCCACCAGTAATCACCGTCAGTCAAGGGGATGGGGTGGGGAGGGGGCTATCACCTGCTTCAGGTAATGAGTCAGAACTAAACCCGATCCCACCGGACTAGACCGCAGATGAGGTCTGAAACGATGGAAGAGGAAGGCGAAAGGTGGAGGAGCCGATGCAGGGAGGAAGAAAACAAAAGATGGCCTCTAGAAATGAGAGGTTAACGAGATGAGATTGCACTGACCTTTGCTAATGCAGGTGGGAGGTGAGCAGGGAAAAGTGATTGATGGTAAAAAGGTGAGCAGCTGTTACAAGGGAGAGATAATGAAGAGTTGGGATTTTTCAGCCCTCCTGTAATTTTGTTTTTGAACAGAGACTGGCCTTTAAAACTGTATTACATTTGGTTTAGAGGGACACAGGCGCTAAAAAGGATCACAAGTACATCAAACACAATGCAGGTCTGTCTAGTTCCCATATTTATATTTGACCGAAAGGAACTTTAGTGATCGCAGTTGTAGCTACAATACTAAAAGGATTTAGAGAATAAAATGGACTGAATAGAAAGATTCCAAAAGGCACACTTGCATTCTCCCAAAGGTTTATCCACTGGAAGCATAAATACACATCGGTGAAAATATGAATGACAGTGGACACAGCAGGGAACATCATGGACTGCAGAGCAAGAATATATAAGTGAACTGCCCCTTTTTGTGTACAAATCCAAGTTTTTCACCTTGTAAAGGTCATGAGGACACCAAAAACATTTGGACACCAAAAACTTTTGTAAAGCCTGTAAATACTAAATTAGTACTGACAGGAGAACTAACGGGAGCTGCTTCGGTTATTCAGACATCAGGTCACTCCTAATCAGGTCCAAAATCACTCCATTAAAGTGTGTTTTGAATCCCGATAGCTCATCATGGGTCAGTTTATGTTCTGACATATTGGTTTTGATAATGTAGTCCCTCTTTAATAATGAGCAGCTCATTATCCAATGCGTTCTCACTCCTAAAGCGTAGCATTTTACGCTAGGTCACAAATCTTCTGCATATTACGCTTTCGGCCACCCAACACGTCCCTCTGTTATGAGTTCGGGAAAAAAATGAGGAAATGTGAAAACCGTTTAGAATCAATCTACACATGTACGTTTATTTTACACGAATCACTTTAGAAAATACTGTCTCCCATGATTAAACTGGTGGTTAAGATTAGGGATAAGGTTATGGTTAGGGTTAGGATTAACGTTAGGTTTAGGGCTGGACTACAGGGCTGGAACATGTATTACCGTCGGGAGCATCAGTCTATTGGATTGGATTTGCAACCCGGCACATATCATATGAACGCAAAAGGTTACCTTTCGCGTTCTCGAGGAACGCCTTAGTCCGTGACAAATTGTGGTCGGAATGAGAACTATCAATTAAGTTGGACTTAAGACTACTAAAGACTTTTTGAGTTAAAATAGCCAAAGGATCTTGTTTTAAAGCACAAGGAATAACTCAAACAGTCAGGATAAAATATGGCCCCATACAGCTATGTGCATCACTTCCTTCTCTACTGTACATTATCCAAGTTTGTAGGAACCATAACAGTGAACAACATGGGACTGCATCACTGTGTCCTCTGTATACAGTGTGTGGGACCTGCTGAAATAACAGAGTTAGTGGGGTATAGTAGCTACTCAGTGTTAAGTAGCTTAATAAACAAAACAAAAAAAACCTTTGTCTGGAAATGGTCTTGACTGGAAATGAGTGAAAAAGCAGCCAATGTCCCAAAACAACCCTGAAAGCCTAAAGAACTGTTGCTCAAGAGCACTTAAAAAATGACAACAAAGTCTGGCTTTTTAAAATTGAAACATAAAGAAATGAGGGGTGACTCGAGACTCTTTGCTCAGTACTGCAGTTACATAACCACCAGGGGGAAAAAAAGCTAGAGAGGGAAGTATAGTCCTTCGCTCCTTTCTCACCTCCAGACAGCTGGCCAATCACAGCGTTAAGTGGGTGTGAATGTAGGATTGTCGTGTTGGCGCTTTACAAAAATGTATGAAGTCGAAAAAGGTCTGACGTGAACAGCTTTCAGAGCCCAAGTTCAGGAGTAATAAATAATCTTCAAAAGACACACGAACACACACACACATCATCTGGCTCACACGAATGGTCACTCATCCTAAAACAGCAAAACCAACAAAGATAAACTTGCTTCTTGCCGTTTTGTTTTTATTTTGCATGACAGAAGCAAGCCTCTATCAAAGCATTTCCCACAGGTTTGAAATTTATTTTGTGGTGTTCGGCCCTGAGGGGCGCGAGCGGCTGCAAAGCGTATTGATAGTCTGCGGCAAAACAAAATTCAATTCACGAGCTAAATAATCAGTGCATATGAATGCAATGTTCAACAACAAGCAACTGAGTTTTCAATCAATCTGCACTCTGAATTGCATTTCCATACCTCTGGAAGGAAGGAATGATAAAAGTCTCTTTGGATTGGGTCAGCTTCACTTCTCTGAGCACAAATAAATTCTCCACATCAGAAGCGATGACTGAAGTTGCCCATTTGATTCTTTTTTTGCATAGTGCTCTATTGTAGCACTACAATAGAGAGATAATCCATTTCCCCTTGACTTTTTAAACAAGTGATCACAATTAGGCCTAATTAAAAACAAAAAGAGTGTCATTACTTTGCTTCTACCACAGTAAATGTGCTCTGCTGAAGACAAGCGAAAATATATTTGGCTGCAAAATCTGTGCATCAAACACAAAATGAGTGTGAGCAGTGTACTGTAGATCCAGCGTACATGTTGTTAGCTGGTTACCACCTCCTCAGTCTGCTAAGGGTGCAGCCGACACCTTCTGTACTGATCTGGTGTCTCGACCAGTGTCTGAATCATCCAGATTATTTCGAGTGAATCCGGGGGAAAAAAAACAAAAACCAAAATAAAAAAACACAGAACACGTAAAAATAGTTTTGATGCTGCTTGTTTAAAATTTGTCAGCTGTGAATGAAAAACCAGACGCTGTGGCAGCGTCCTTGAATTCTGAGTGGAAAATTGTCACGAGAAACGTAAAACCTTCAAGCGATCGTCCTAAACAACAACAACAACAGCAACAACCAAAAGCAAAGGTCTTACTGGTGTGTAGCCGTGCACGTTGCTGCCACTGCTGACCGCGGTGCTTCGGTTGGTGAGGTTGACGGACGCCAAACTTTGCTCTGAAAGGCTGTTGCTAAGGCTGCCGCCCAGACTCCCAGGACTCTCGCTGCCTTCTGCCTCATGGTTGTACAGCGCTACCTACACACACACACACACACACAAGCACACAAAGTGTTGATCTTAATATGACAATAAAAGCTATTATACGGGGCCAACAATTCGAGCCAACGCACCATATAAACTCCTTCAAAGGCAGTGATTCATGACTTTATTGTTCCTTGTCGCCTATTTTGTTACACTGCCTCATTTTTGTTCATGCGCCAATTCATATCCAGACTGACGTGAGTGCAGCACCACTCAAGGAGTTACCCATGCACCATTAACTGATGGAACAAGTTATGAGGAAAATGTGAAAATATTAGTTCTGGTCTATGTAAATTTTGCTGTGTTAAACAAAAGAAGGGAAAAAAAAAAACTCACCGACCCTAAGCTTGCGATTTCGCTTTTTGTTTTTGCCCCCTTGAACTTGATTCTGATTAGATAAAGACACCAAGTTGTTCGAAGAAACTACGCTGTGTATCTTATTGTAGCAGATCACAAGGCGTTCAAGAGCAATGCCTCAGGATTACGTTGAATCATGTTTCTCTTGTTTTATTTGACTGTCAGGACTTGTGAAGCGCAGCGCCAACATTACCTCCAGGCAACATTTAATTGTATAGACAAATACGAAAATACAGCCTTCGGGTGAGACAACATTAAAGGCTCTCTGGGGCAGTGCTCTACGCTGCAGAACATCTTGTAGTGGCAAAAAAAAACAAGGATAGAGAAGTTTTATTGAGTCGTGGGTTTAAGTGTTAATCCTGAACTGTTTCTGTTTGAATATTGGGTGTATTGCACTGGGTGAAAGTTTAATTGTCCTGAATCTGGAAGTAAAGCAACAAGGATTTTGTTTTATGTTTAATGAGGTGCTTTAGGTTGACATCAAGGCAGGAGAAAAGAACTGAAACAGTGATCAT
>VUQR01008657.1:8299-22212 GCA_015108515.1 Hemichromis elongatus | reverse complement strand
GAGTGTCTTCATAGTTTTATTTTTGAGATACACCAATTTTTGTATTCTGCAGGAAAAACGAAAATAAATATTATAATGCAAATTTGCAAGAAAAACAGCTTGTGCATCAAAATAAAATATTTCCAGGAGTGCAATTCGAGTTCTAAGCATCCCAGAAACTAAACAGAAAAGCATAAAGTCAAGCATGAATTTTAAAATCCATGTTTGGGGTTATTAGCCATTGAAGGAAAAAAACTACAATTTTCGTGAAAATAGCGTCACTTCCGATTTCGGGCAGGAAATGGCGGACATATGATAGTTAGTGCTGACCTCTGAACTAACGTAGGAAGTGTTTTGAACAGCTGATCGGATCGGCAAAACGTGTTTCTGGAATATAATGTTTTTGTTGCTGCCAGTGATTTTTACACAACATTTGCAAAGCTTTATGTAGAAGGAAATAGTGACATAGGACAAGCTGATGGCATAAGATGTAAGTACAAACTCTCCGGTTTCATATGCAAAAAAAATTATTGCACTAGCTTACGTGGTTGAGTTTTACAGGCATTTAAAAATAGTTACACAAAATGGAGCGGTGCCGCTTTGACCGGCCTGAAAGGGTTAAGGCAAGCACACAGCATGCTTACAGGAAAGTACCAGTAATCTAATTACTCTTTTTGTAAAGGTAATCCTTTATTCGTAACTTGAAAAAGTAATCAGATTACACGTTACTGCTCATCTCTACTGGTAAAGGTAAAGGTCTAGGTCTGCACGCCAATCACATCTTTATAGTTTGTAGATGACCACAGTGGCCTTTAAATCAGAGGCTGACTTACTGTACAAAGAGTATGTCACTATCCAATAAATATAGGCCTAACTGTACTTTTAACAAGATTTGACTTTTTTATGCCTCTTTGAGAAAAAAAAGTTTAATTTCTTTGAGTGAACTGCATCTGTTGGGTGTTAAAGTAAAAATGCAAAACAGGGTAGTTAAAAATCAGCTTGGATTCACTTTTAATATGAAAACAAGCTGCTTCAGCACTTTTTTCTTCCCCCATTCAACTTTTTTTATTTTAACAAACCCACTTTTAAACATTTTATACCTCTATACGCCTTTATAGAATAGTATGTAATGAAATACAGCCTTTATTGTCTCCCTTTTCCAGAACCTTGGTAAACTCATACCAAGCACTGCACTACACTGAATGCCGCTGAGACTCATCAAAAGCCCAGTCACATAACTTTCGGTTATCTCCCCCAAGGCTGCTCTACCAGACACAAGAGAATAAACTGTGCGCTGAATAACAAAACATAAAGAGTTAATGGTGCTCAGATGCTGTCTCCACCTTGTCTGTCTCCACCTCTCACCTAACAATTGGATGGATGCTGCCTGGCAGTTTGCTGGTCATTTTACATAAGAGATTCAGCAGAATTGCAACTTAAAAGGTTACTAATGTCGTCTGTCATTTGACAAATTGTTTGTTAGTGTGCAACTTGTTCTACTTCTGTAGCGTTCGGAAAATGTCCAAAGCAGAACATACAAGCGCTAAAAAAGTAAAAATAAAACGCACGCACACACGAAGCATGCATTAGCAAAGTCTTTTTGGCCAAATCACGTTTCATCAACACCAAGTCATAACCTCTTTTTTTTTTTTTTTGACTAAGGATGTCCATCTGTCTAATACAAGATGTGCTCCATTCGGTTAGGGAAGTGAACTTGTGGCATAGTGGGTTGGGAAGGCAGGCGTACAGACACTCAGCAGATGGACACCACTTCAGTGCACCAATGGGGTGACTGGTGGGGGAAACTGGAGGTCCAGCAGGCTCGAAGACCCCACAAGTCTGTGGCCACAGCCACCATCACACGTACACCATTCACGCGCACTTGCAATCCCTTGTCTTGATGACAAAAGTGAGAAACTTCACGCTCGATCTCAGCGGATGTAGGACAGGTGGCGTGGAGGATGGAGGGAAGTGAGAAGAGAAAAGAGGAAGAAAGAGGCAAGAGGAGCATCTGAAGTGAAGGAGATGCTTGCATACAAAATTGTCTTGGCAGCGATTTAAAGTTGGCAGTGCGTGACTGTTCTGTGGCCTAACGACAGTTTGGCTGATCGACACTTTGGCAGAAGCTCAACTCGCTCCCCAAAGGTGACAGCAGACGCTCAAGCCAGGTGGAGCAGTGACATCGGTGTCACACGTCCCAATTTGAATACAAGTTTGAAGGCAAATTCTGAATGTCATTCTCTCACTGGCTGACACACAATTTCAACATGACTTTTTTATTTTTTTACTATTTCACATTTTTCAGAGCAATGAACATTGGCTGACTTAATTGGTTTTTGTTATTACCAAGTGGTACGTGGTAAAAATCCTTCAGCAGCTCAATGAAGGGAAAAAAGAGATTAGTTGTTTTTTAAAAAGACAAACACCTGTGGTTTCATGTGTTGTGTATCTGAGTGCATAAAAAAACTAATTAACAAGCAAACAACGAGGTCTGAACAGATAAGTAACAGTAAGGTAAATAGTTGGAATAGTTCAATAAAAGTAAAATGGATTTTTACTTAAACTGAAATTGTTTAAATGGACAGGTTAAAGTACTGGATCATGCTGTAGTTTGATACAGTAATGGATAAAATAGCTAAAAGTGAGGCCTGGACTGTGAAATAGGCCCAATCACCTAAAGTTAAAGTACCAGATGGTAATAACTGATAGAATAAATGAATGCATCTACACTCACAGTATATCTCACATATATCAAAATTATTGGACGAAAGGCTAATGTGTGCTACTTAAAACAGAAATCCAGCTAGAGAGAGACTAACCTAACCTAACCATGCTATCCTTGTCTAATAACACTATTATATTTTGTCATTTTGCTCCCAAGTGATCTTCAGCAGTAATTCTCTGAGCTTTCTGAAGGGCATTGGACATTTGCTGCTTTTTTATGCTATAGACTGTTAGCATGAGAACACATCGCAAGCAAATTATACTGAAATCAGGAGCAGTTCAAGTTTTTTGCACAAAGTGTTTTTATTCTGTGTTTATATGATGTGACAAAAGCATTCTGAACCCTGGCACACTCTCTAGGAATCAAGTGCAAATGTAAGGACAACAGACAGTTGCACATAACAGTGTCAAACAGGTGTCTTAGCACCAAACTACAGATAAAAAAACAAACAAAAAACTATAATATAATATAATGTAACTACTATCAGTTCAAAAGCAAGTAGAAAGCCAAGGGGTTACTTCACACCCCTATATCACTTCTAAGCCTTTAAGCAGTATAATCAAATACAAACTGAGCTAGCGTATTTGTGCTAGCAAGGAGAGGCTGCTGTGGTGTAAATGATTGTACTACTGGCTAGCAATTTTGCTCCTATATCATTTACTGACATAAAGCACAACTTGTAAGTTATAACACGTCATTTAAGGACATTTCAGTCCATTTTAGCACATTTTAGTTTTTCAAATATACAGTATTTCACAAAAGTGTGTACATCTCTCACATTTTTGTAAATATTTCGTTATATCTTCTCATGGGACAACATTGAAGATATGACACTTTGATACAATGTAAGGTAGTCAGTGTATAGCTTGTATAATAGTGTAAACTTGCTGTGCCCTCCAAATAACTCAACACATAGCCTTTATTGCCTGGCATCAAAAGTGAGTACACCTCTAAGTGAAAATGTCCAAACTGTGCCCAATTAGCCATTTTCCCTTCCTGGTGTCATGTGACACGTTAGTTCTACAAGGTCTCAGGTGCAAATGGGGAACAGATGTGTTAAATTTGGTGTTATTGCTCTCACACTCTATTATACTGGTCACTGGAAGTCTAACATCTGAACAGTATCTGAATAAAAGAGTTGTTACTCTACATAAAGATGGCCTAGGCCATAAGAATAGTGCCAACACCCTGAAACAGACTATACATCAGTTTAACAGGACAGGCTCCACTCAGAACAGCATTATATCGAGATGTTGTCTTTTGAAAATTGATGTATGAGTGCTGCCAGCATTGCTGCAGCGGTTGAAGGCGTGGAGGGTCAGCCTGACAGTGCTCAGATAATACGCCTCACACTGCATGTCAGAAGGAAGCCTCTTCTAAATTTAATGCACATGAAAACCTGCAAACAGTTTACTGAAGACAAGCAGACTAAGAACATGGATTACCTGTGGTCTGATAAGACCAAGAGAACCTGATCTGGTTCAGACGGTATCAAGGGTGTGTGGCGGCAACCAAGTGAGGAGTTTAAATACAAGTGTGTCTTGCCAACAGTAAAGCATGGTGGTGGGATGTCATTGTCTGAGGCTACATGAGTGCTGCTGGTACTGGGGAGTTACAGTTAATTGAGGGAACCATGAATGCTGATATGTACTGTGACATACTGAAGCAGAGCATGAGCCCCTCCCTTCAGAAACTGGGCCACAGGACAGTATTCTATGATAACAACCCCAAACACACCTCAAAAGGACCAGTGCCTTGCTAAATAAATGGAGGGTAAAGGTACCATCTATGGGACATCCTTTAAATGGAAGGTGGAAGAGCACAAAGTCTCTAACATCCACCAGCTCCATGATGTCATCATTGAGGGATTCCAGTGGTGAAGCTCTAGTCAACTCCAAGCCCAACAGAGTTAAGGCAGTGTGGCAAAATAATGGTAGCCAAACAAAATATCGACATTTTGGGGACAGTTTGGACATTTTTACTTAGGGGTGTACTCACTTTTGATCCCAGCAGTTTAGACATTATTGGCTGTATGTTGAGTTATTTTGAGGGGCCAGCAAATTTACACTGTTATACAAGCTGTGCACTGAATACTTTACATTGTGTCAAAGTGTCATATCTTCAGTGTTGTCCCATGAAAAAATAGAATGAAATATTTACAAAAATGTTAGTGGTGTACTCACTTCTGTGAGATACTTCAAGTTCATACTGTATTCTCCCCCTGACAAGATGTCATCCTATATTTTAACACAGTCTAATGGCATATGTAGCACTTTAATCTGGGGTGAGTTGGCAGTTTGTCTTGTAATCGGAAGGTTGCCGGTTGGAGCCCCAGCACCGACAGTCTCGGTCCTTGTATCCCTGGGCAAGACACTTCACTCGTTGCCTACTGGTGGTGGTCAGAGGGCCCGGTGGTGCCGGTGTCCAGCAGCCTCGCCTCTGTCAGTGCGCCCCAGGGCAGCTGTGGCTACAATGTAGCTTGCCATCACCAGTGTGTGAATGTGGTTTGAATGGGTGGATGACTGAATGTACTGTAAAGCGCTTTGGGGTCCATAGGGACTAAGTAAAGCGCTATACAAATACAGGCCATTTACCATTTAATCTTCTGATTCATTTTCATGGTAAAGAAATGTACACAGTGAGTGTGTGCTTCCAGTTTGAAAGAGCAACTACATGTGCGTAAGGAGGTGTTAACAATGGCACAACTCACTTTTCACCCTCCGAAGAGACTACAAGTATACTCCTAAGAACTCTTTTGTAGGCTATTACTTTTACACTCCAGTTGCAACTTCATTAACTGTTTTCTTTTGTTATCAGTCAACATTTAATGAGATTTAAGCAACAGAGCTATACAGGATCAGGTTCTGGATCCTGTAAGCTGTTTTTCTTTTTGTTTATGGCATGTTTTTGTGTGAGTGTTGTCTCAAAAACATGCCATTAAAATTTGCTTTGCAATACAGTGCTTATTAAATGTATCACATCACTACCCAATGTACTGTATGCTTCATACTGCAGCTGCTGTTAACAACAACCACAATATTGTTAACTAGCAAAATATATTTTAAAAATATTTCTGGTTATGGTTATTCCACCGGTATATTCAAGCTCTTTAATCGAAATTATATTTTTAATACTAAAATATAGTTGTTGTTTTTATCCATTAATACTATATGAAGAAAAAAACAAATAAATACATTTCTCGGTTTATTGATAAATTTATTGATAAATTTGTTAAGTTTAGTATAGCAAGCACAGTAAGGCACAGTTTAGTCCATGTACCAGGACAAAATAGCTGCATTTTTGTTACTATGTCATTTTAAGGAGAGACCAGGATATGAGTTACTAACCCTGACATGCATTTATATCTTGCCAGTGGGGGTAAGGTGGTAGAGCACTGGCCCAATAACTTAGGGGATAGAGGTTTGATTTCCAACCCCTACAGGAACTTATGGTAAATTGGTATTCTATGCTCCACCCCCACCCCGCCTCACTTCTGACATGAATCCGGCACCCTTGTGAGCTGCTTATTTAAAATCATAACCTTCCTGACTGACAGATTAGCTGCACTTTTCATAGCAGGTGTGTGGATTACTACAGCAGCGGGATTGGAGCACGGGACTGGGGCGCCAGTCAAATCAGTCATGGAGACAAACAGTGAGCAGAAAAGAGAAAGAAGCAGCAGGAAGGTAAAACGCAAGCAAGTGAAGGCACCAGTCCTATACTAGGACTTTTACCTACTAATGTGCGTTGAAGAAAAATAAAATCATAAAGGAAGAGCTAGAGTGGAAAAACAAAGTGTCTGACTTTCTTAAAAATAATAGAATTAAGAATTTAAATGTTTGGAAAAAAAAGTAATGACCATCATTATTACTACAAATAAGGTGTAATACTAAAAAGTACAAAGTTCACCCTGTGTGCGTCTGCCGGCCATCTGTGATAATTTGAGTTTCTAGTATTATCTGTGCATATAAACATTTTGGCTGTAAAACTTTGTGAAGGAAGTCCAATATAAGTCTTTTAAGGTTCTCAGTCATCCAGGCTATTGTAGTCTAACCTGACCTCAGGAAATCACATAATAGGGAGGGGCTAGGTTTCACATTGAGCTCACCCGAAACTAAGACAAGTCCAAAATAAGTTACTGAGTCAATGAAGCTCACTTCTATCTGATCAAAGCAATACCAAGGTAAGTTGTAGAGTATATCCTCAACTTTTCTATTGCTTGGCTGATGTTTTTGCCAGTGCTAGCTACTAATAGCTGGTGTTGCTAAAACATTTCTGTCATTAGCAAGAACTCAAACCCCTAATGTGAATAACAACTGTTTGTTGATAAAGAAGCAAAAATAGCCTCATTAATGAATGGCTCACAGTAGGTTGTCTGATTGTCAGGGTTTATCTTACAATATAAAGTGCTTTGAGAAGACTTGCGATTTGGTGCTATATGAATAAAATTGAATTCAGCTGAGTTGAGTTGGTGGCAGCTCTCAGGCTTGGCATGATGTCCTGATACTTTGACAGAGGTTGTCAACCAGAGAAAAAATGGAGGGCAGGGAACAGCAAGAAAAACACATGAGTGTATTGAACAAATAGCCATTTTTAGACGTATGATTGGAAGGGGAGAATTTGATAAATTATCCCCAACTGAAGTGGATCTAGTGTTGTTAGGCATCTAGCGAATAAACTCTTATATGATGACAGAATATAATAAAAACATGTTATCAGGGGGAAAATGTGATTTTTAAGACACTAAAGCCTAACGTTTGCTAGCATAACGTTAGCTTATAACCAACTATTGATCGTAAGGCTGTCTCGTTCTCAGCTGCCCTGAGATATGAGGGTCACATATCTGATATGCTAATAATACGTAACTGAATTAAATATCAGGAAAAAATAATCATGTTTAAGCACATTTTCCTTTGTTAGAGCCCTGGCTTCACTTCAGAAGATGGTACTTCTTTGAAGAGGAGCAAGATGAGGTGGAGATACAGTAGTCGAGCGCATTGATGAAGGAAGGAGATGAGGTTGAAAGAGATGAAGAAAAAAATATAAACTTATATAAATGTCATGATTATTTATAGTTTGAAAGAGCTATTTTGTATTAGTTGATTTTATAACTGATGCTTTTTTAATAAACACCTAAATTTAGGTTGATTTCAGATTTTCTTTTTTTTTCTGGAATTCTCGGGAATCTGAAACGTTCTGTTAGGATTCTGTTTGGCTCTATAAGCTTAAACATCAGCTCAAATGTGCTCTTTGATGCTAATGATGATGGTCTTCATCTGACAGGGCACTGGGCAGGCAAAATGCTAAACATAAAAGCTTTGGAACTGTACATCATGATAATAGCTGCTGATAATTGTTTACTAAATGTGAAAATGCTCTTGATTTAATGTAGGTAATATTTGATTAGGATGAATGATGTAAAGAGATAAATATTTTAGGCAGCCTGGAGGCATTTACAAATTACACTAATTTAACACTCTAATCCGGAGTGGTGAATTGCTCCCTTTTCCCTCAGTCAAACAACTTGTATTTCACACTCACTTTCTCATCTGGGAGATGACACAACAGGGTAATTCACCTTATCTCCGGCCAGGTTCTCAAATCTAATAAACACAGTTCCCTGCTGCCTTTTGAAGATGGGATTCCCTGTTGAGCACAGCCAGAAATTGGCTTTGTGTGGCATGCAAAGGTTTAACAATGGGCGAACACAAAGGAGGTGTAATTGACAAATTTAGAGGATGGCTGAAGCCGTGGGCATCAAAGGCCGAGCATCTACTGATCGCAGCCATTACAAACAACCTCCTACCATCTTCCCATGTTATTAGAGCATTTATCTGCTTGCTCAGTTGCCCTTTGTTGCGGTTGCTGTTTGACACTAACAGGTAGACGGAGAGCAGGAACGTCCTCAAGACAGCCGACGACGGAGGAGTCGGTTTGCTTTAGTAACAGGTGCTCATGCCTTTACCCCCATCCCCCTCCTCTCTCTCCCCCTGCCCATCCTCCCACCATCAGCACCATTACCACCATGAGCCCAAGGTGAAACTCTGATAATTGGTCATATGGGATGGGGGCTGATATTGCTCTGGCAAAGCTACTTGGTGTGTCACTAAACAGGCCAGTGATGAAGCTCCTGCCATCTGCCCTGCTTTTCCACTCTTCAGCACATTTCTACTGAGATTATCATCACCTCTAATTTGTGACATACTATTTTAGTGTCTCTGAGTAGTGTCAGTGTTGAAATTGCGAGGGAACTAATCACTCCCTGATAGCACTGCGACTTTTAGCACCAGGAATTGCTTGTAAGATTTACACGACGATTGGAAATGAACGTTGTTTCGTTGATTTATAAAAGGGTAATTGTAAGCCTTACTCGGGTGCCTTTTTTTTTTTTTAATTTTCCAATTCTGTTTGCCTGTTGAGTGCTCCTCCCAGGTTTCTCCTTCGCCACGCTTTGTTCGCTGAGTTATGGGGTTCAACAGGCTACCATATGGACAGTAAATGCGGTTTCTGTCACTGCAAAACTCCTTTACACTTTACTAGCGCTTTGCTTTCTTAATCATGAGCGCCATTATCATTATCGTTGATGTAGCATTTTGTTTTGGTCGTTAGACTCAGGACTTTGCATGATTAAAAATAAAATATATGGCGCAGTGCAATCTGCGGCGTCTGGTGTGCCTGCCGAACCAGCAGTTCTGCCTGCGCTGTTATTGCTCTCATCAAACCCTACAAATGTATATTTCAGACATTATGCCTCCACTGCAAGATCGCAGTCACATGGCAGTTCTATCATTCTGTTGGTTAAGTTGCATATGAATATTTTATATTCAACAGTATTTGCTGCACCTTAGAAGGCCTCAGAGAAAGTTGGGCATGCAGCTGTACTCTCAGCATGGTGCTTTAATACTGCACTGCAGTCATATGTCACCAGTATACACCATCCACTTTATTTAGGTATTTTCAGCGCTTGCATGAAACCTTTTTTTTGGGTCCCCATTTCTCTCCCTACCCCCCTCCCAACAATTCATCTGAGGTGAGCTCCACGGAAAGCTTCATAGAGCATTGCAATGAGTACATTAAAATATCAAACTCAAACAGAGCGGCCGTAGTGACAGGATTATGGCACAAAATGGCCACTTGAAGGAAACGAACACTGAAAATAGGACAGAGAAGAAAGCCACCCATTTTCTTGGCAGCAAGTGCCGTGGCGCATGCAGAAGCAGGTTGTAATAAACATTGCTGCGTCTCCAGTACTGCCTGGCTTTCTTCAATCCACTGTCATCACCATTTCCACACATTTAAACATAAATCTACAGCATTTTTTACACTATTACACTGTGTTAGTTAATTGGTTGCGACTGGACGTTGGTACGGCGTGTGGCAAAATCATTTTCCCTCTAAACAGTGGCACGTCTTTACATGCCATTACTGTTACTAACAATCAGAAAAAAGTTGAGCTCATAAGGTTGCAGTAATGAGGTGTCACTGTCACCTGAGCCCCTGTGGAAACAACTTTGTACATCATAGTGAAACAGATGCCTTAGCGTTCGCTCATCAACTAGCATTATGGCCCAAGTTCAGAAAGCGTGAAAAACAAGGGCATAAGAGAGCCAACTGATCGCCCAAGTTCGGAACGCCTGCAAACTCTTGGCTTTTCTTCAGCTTGCAGCATACGCTCTGCATTTATCAGTGGGGACCATTCTCCTCAGAAAGACAAGAGGATATGCAAACGACCCCTGACTGAAGGCATTTGATATGCTAAAGGATCCAGATGAATGGTGTTAAGTTGGCCAGGTGCTTTCCAGCTTATCAATAAAAGAGATTTGAGGAAACAACAATATTCAGTAATCGAGAGGAAAGGTGAAGGGAGCAGGGATGCACGGGAAATTGTATATGACCAAAATGAAACAAAGAAAATTCCACAAAATCCATCAGCACCTCATTTCTTAGGTATACATGCTGGATTCAGGAGCTGCTTCACCTGCATACAAATGTGAAAGCACATTTCCCCCAGACTGGCAATCAGAGCCAAGATGTTCACTCCACCTTTACCACAAGCTCTTAAGAATTGCTGTTTGGATAGTAATATTTATGCCCTAGCCATGTGGGTGAATTAATGAGGTGCAGATTTGTTTGTTTTTTTTGCACTGTACGTAACCTAATACATCCCCAAAAAGAGTTTGCCTCATGTTAAAAATCCACTAAAGCTTAGCTGTCATGTTTTCCTTTTTGTATCCTATAACTGGGTCCACCTTTTTTATGTTAAATGCCTTCATCCACACCCCAAACCTGCACCCCCAGATCCCTGTCAAATGTACGTTATCATCAAACACTTCCTTCTTTTGTCTGATATATGGAGCGGTCGGATCGACCCATTGATCCGGGGCTCATATCAATAACACAAAAACAAGAAACTCAGCACTCTTCGGATGAAAGCTGCGTTTCTGTTGTGTGTGTCATTGTGTTTGTGCTTGAAAATGAAGAAGACACATTTTTCATGCAAGCACCGGTATGTTAAAACATGTATGAGTTGTACATCGACATCTCAGGAGAAAATGGATTTTGGTGTCTGTGCAGTAGCAAGATATTGTGAGATCAGTCTCTTTTTCCACAGTGCCCACTCTGTCCTGTACACTCTGCACTCCTGAAAAACTACCAGAACTAAATACAGGCAATAGAATTCATTGTAATTATGTCTTTCACACACCTATTTATCAAATTTACATGGTTGAAAATAACATATGAACATGTAAATATGCAATTATTATAAAAATTGAAAACTGGAGCAAGCAGGATCTTAGACCAGGGGTATCACACATATGGCCCGGGGACGAGAATTGGCCCACCAGACTTTGAAAAATGTGAATAAGTGCATACATTTTGGACTTTTAAGTGCATTTATTTAATGCTAAAATACCAATAAAGACCTATTCTATGGCCAGTGATACTACACCATAGCCATATGCCATAGCATTATGTCTCAATCTTTGTTCACATCTACATCAGAAATGTCTATTTTTATAGTGAGTCCACAGAATAAAAAAAATCAAAGCAAAACAGCTTTGTTTCATCACTACAGGACAGTCTGGCCACTGAGTTACTTTTACTGTAATTTTACACATCTATTACTTACAATTTAGTTCCAGAGTCGTGCTGACAGATCTCTTCTATTTACCACAGCGGCATTTCTTTATCATGTATACAAATTGAGACGTACTGTTTAAATTGTACTTCTTTTATCTCAAATGAAGATATCTGAGGGATTCGATGCATGATTAAACTTCTTTACACCGACAGAAAGGGCAGTTTTATTGATCTGGCCTACTTAGGATCAAAGTGAACTGTATACGATGTAAAGTTAGTTTGACATCTATGTCTTAGACCCGTGTTTCTCTCTCACGCTCTTTCTCTCTCTCTCTCTGTGGTAGCAAATTAGCGTAATGTGGTAAACATGATGGTTTTATATACCATAGACATTATCTTTGCTTTAAATCTTGTCTTGTCGTGCTGTTCCAAATATTCACTGGTGCACATTTTGTATCTAGAAAGCAAATGCTCTGTAGTGATCTGTGAGTGGCAACGGGCCCTAGGTGATTCTACCTACAAAGGAGGTCTGAACAGTCATCTATCGACCTGCCTGGAGCTTGAAGCTAGGGGTCCACTTCACTGATCTGATGCACAACTGGGGGGTGACGGATCACAGGATGTGTTTTCTCCTTTGGACCTGGTTTGTGGTTAAGATAGTAAAGTTTGTCCAGCCCTGGCAGTAGCACTGCAACCATCAGGGGTCCCCCTACATGTGCTTTAGTGGCTGGTAGCCTCGTTAATTCCACCACCCACTGGGTGAGTGTGTAGAATTACAGCCTGGAATGTGGGGCCTTTTAAATGTCACATCTTTATTTATGCACTCTATATAGGTGAACAGCTTATCTTGTTTTAAAAATGAAAACATTATTGTGAGTAACAGTCACATTACGTGGTGGTACAATTTGAAAACAACTCTTATTTAATATTGATACATGGATTTTTTTTTAGTCTTAGCTTTGAAGCTCGTGGACAAGACCAAAGTCAAGCAGTTCAGCTTTATATATGTCCTGGCTGCTGCGCAAAGCGCCAAAGACACCTGCTGTCTTGTGCTTCATGCGTCTTGTGCTTCGTGCGACCAGAGAACTGCAATGTGTTGTATCTGCCGATGTCTGCTTCTTTTTTCACCTATAACAGAAACAGAAATTATGTGAGGCGAGCTGAAAGAAAAAAAAAAGTGGGCTATTGTTTGACATCTCCCCATTAAAAGAAAAAACAAAACCCAAACTGATTTAGTAAAAATAGCAAAAACTGTCAAAAACGAACAACAACCAAAAGAGAACATGTTTTGAACTTCTGAAATTCTAAGATCTAAAAACGACTCCATGAAATACCGAAACGTAACAAAACGTACTTCCGCCTGGTCAAAAGTCGGAAAGGAGAGCTGAGCGCAACAGCCCTGCAACCACGACTCAGTAAGAATTCTGCCATATTTGATGCAGGTCCTATTAGATACATACCACTGAAATGGTGTTACTGGATTGCTGAAGCGTCTGAATCCATCAGCTGATTTAAAGGAGGTTAGTCTTTGTTAGCTTTGTAGAACTCAAGGTGACTGCTGGAATTATGACCAAAGTCCCTGATAGGAAATAAGGCTTAGATGCATAAAAATCAAGTATAAGCTTCCTTAATCACATTTGAACATGAACATATTTGCATCAGCAAATCACACACACACACACAGAAGAGTCCACACACATACTTGCCTCCCTCAAGGGCATGAACAATAGCACACAAGTGAGAAGGGTGTGAGGAGCTGTGTGGCATATTGCTGGGACTAATTTACCAGCGGCAAGGGGAAGTGCTGAGTGGACACAGCTCGGCGGCTGATTCGGGGCCAGGGCTGGGGCCCCTTGGCGACAGACAGACACCGCCAAGGAGCTGAGGCAGCGGAAAAGTCTACCACACACGCACACACACACACACACACAACAGCAAAACCCACATTCAATCATACCCTCCTTTGCTTTCAGCCTCTTGTCTTTCACTTTCTTATCAAGGAAAGGCGATTGCATGTCAAGGATATGCCACCCTCAGGTGCCAGCTGCAGCTCCTGTCAGCGTGTGTACTTTTGTTTTTTTGTTGTACTTTTTTTTTTTTTTTGGCATCTGTCGCCTTGTTCCGTGGG
>VUQR01008653.1:18228-32761 GCA_015108515.1 Hemichromis elongatus | reverse complement strand
ATTATTTCACCCAAAGGCACCAAGTTAATACTTAAAAAAGCAGCAGCAATACACACATATATAAACCGTACTTGGTGATAACTTTGATTTAGCCTTTAACCCTCTGGGGTCCAGGGTATGATTGGCCGTTTGTTTGCTTTTGCTTTGACATCTATATTTGACCTTTAAAAACTGTTTATCTTGCCAATCCATTATTTTCTCATTTTGACATGTGTATTAGCACAACTGATGTAAATTCAGACAAAAAACTTAAAATACAAGTAGAAAAAAAAAGTTATATTTTTACTGTAAAAACCAAAAACGTGTTTAACGAATCATTTTCAAAACTTGAAATGCAAATAGAAATTGTACATTTTTAAAAATCATGCACATGTTTTGCAAACAACAGAGTTCTACGGTACTGTTTACCGAAAAACACAGCCAAGGTTTCAGGCGTTTTTATACAAGCTTTTAAAACTATTTACAGAACAATCAGCTGTTCTACATCACCCAACTCTGAAATAGTTCCCGTCCACTCTGTGACAGAACAGCACAGGCCCAAACCTGCAGGTATGACACCAGCAGGTGGAGCACTCCTAGTTTTCCACCTGGAGACAGCGTTTACACTACAATCTGCTTTTGGTGGCTTTTTTGCAGAAACTGTGACATTCACTAGTAGAACTGACACACAAAACAAAACAACTACACGACACACTAACTACAGACTCCAAACACGGTAAACATCACCAATCTCTCATATGTGAAAACTTACTCTCTCTCCCCTTTTCCTAAACAACTAAATGCCACATGTATCCACATGTTGCCATATATCATTTTTGATATGTTGACATGCTACACTTTGACACCAATAGAGAAAGGAAGGGGTGTTTTTCTCTTTTTTGCTCACAAGCGCAGAGTGTTTGCTAGCACTGGCCTTAGAAAACAGTTTTTTTTTTCTTCCGTTTCTTCCCGTAGTAAACGCCACTGTTTTATTCAGAAAAAACCTATCGCGTGTACTTTTCTTCATCACTCTGGTTTTACGTGGCCTATCAATACAATTTAAAACCAGTTTATAGTTTGAAGTCAGTTCTTTTGACAAAAGTTGAGATGGTGACTCTGGGTCCGTCAACCCCAGAGGGTTATTACTTAGCAGTAGCAGTAATATGAGTTACTTTACTCCATTGAAAGCTTTAAACATTAGCCCGATACATAACTAGCAAACTTAAGGCTTTCTTCACAGCACATTTCATAAATCTCCATGCCATAACTAACTCATATAATAGCGCTGGAGTATTGCATCACACTCGGTGCATTTCAATCATTTCTCCAGTCAGTTTGCTAGCTAGCAAAATGATAACCATAATTTTTTTTTAAAAATAGTGTGTATCGTACACGTATTGGAAAACTATTTACTGGGACTCACCTATCATGCGACTGGAGATTGCAAACTCCGCCATTGTTGTTTTTCATCATTAAAACAACAACCTACAGGCATGTTAGCGCACTCATCCCCGACTGCCCGGTGAGGGGCGGGGTCACACATTAAAACAGACAGCGATGCAATGCAGCCCAGGCGGAGAAATTTAGCTTTTATATTTGCGACTCCTTTTATTTCTCTATCTGATAAGAAAACTATTCAATCAGATTGTTATTTGCTGTGAATGAAATACAGTTACACTTTGATCATCTGAAATTCAAGCACTTTTCAAACCTTGAAAAGACGATATTAAAATTCAAGCATTTTCAAGGATTTCAAGCACCCGTACAAACCCTGTACTTAACATATGTAGAGTTATTGCTTAAAAGTATCATTAGCCATGGCCTACTTTTCAGGCATGATGAAGTGCAGCAGGGACCAGAGCTCTTTCAGGGAATTTTGCAGCGGTGTTCCCGTTATCAGAAGCCTGTGGTTGGACTTGAAGTCGATCATTGTCTTGTAGAGGAGGGAGTCATCATTTTTCAGTCGGTGCGCCTCATCCACACCAATGAAGGCCCAATTAACACTGCCCAAAAATGACTGGAGACACACACACACAAAAAGAAGTTTTAAGTCATTTTTAAATCTTCTGAGCCGAGCTGTAACATCTCATGTATCGTAACTATAAAAACGGGCAAAATACACGTCCTAGGATCTATAATGAAGTGAGCCAGCTGACCTTGTCTTTGAGGAGAATCTCATATGTTGTAAGGAGGATGTTAAATTTCAGTCTCTTGCTGTGAACGTGCATCCACTCATGTGTTCTGATCTATTTACAAAAGAAAAGGAAGACATACAACATTAAACTGTACAAGTTTTGAAAAGCAATTGCTTTTCTGTGATAAGCCCCATTTAACAGGTGTTTAAACCACAATACCATATTCCTGCTGCTGATGTCTCCCAGGTACACCACAACATTCATTTGAGGGGCCCACAGATGGATTTCTCTCTGCCAAGACGTTAGTGTTGAAAGAGGCACAACCAGCAGGAAGGGCCCATACAGTTGGTGCTCATTAAACATGTAGTTCAGAAAGCAGATGGTCTGGATCGTCTTCCCTAACCCCATCTCATCAGCAAGGATGCAACTGTTGCCTCTATGATGTAAGACAGATCAGACCAATAGAACATTAAGCATGTAAGAACAGACTATAACCTGATAAAATTTGGGATCTAGGGGAAACCCTGAGATCCAAATAATGACAATGTTTTTTTCGGATTGTTGTCATACTTGCACCAGGAGTGGGCCATCCAGTTCAAACTGTCTAACTGGTAGTCTCTGAGCTCCAAACCATCACCTCCTATGTAAGCTGGTTGCTTCTTCATAGGCACAAATCTAGGTCTCTGTTTCAGGACCTAAATGACAGAAAAGACATTGGAGATGTCATTTCTGAGCCAAAACTCAAAGCTCAGTATATTTCAAATCAGAAAATGAGTCATTTTTAAAAAGTAGAATAAACTTTGGAGTAAGTTACCTTGCAGTCTCTGAATGGAATGGTCTTAGATTGGTTTCTGCTCATGTAATCGTCGATGCATTTCTGGAATTTTTTAGCAATCAGACCACCATCTTCCCAGCTGCACTCTGAGTATGGTAAGCCCTGCCATTTGCACAGGTAGTCTGGATAACCAGCTGCTGACTTCTGGTTTGAATGTCCTGCTCAAGATCAAATCAGAATTATTAGGCTGTACACATCCAGTGTTATCGACTATATTGAGAACAGAGTGCTTTATATATCCAAAAATACCTATTATTCGCTCTACAAGCTGGTACTGAGAACGCAGGTCATCCATTAATTCTTCCTGACAATTGAAATATTCAATATCCTCCGGAGACGCTGCCTTCAACCTGGTGAAAAAAATACCATTGAAATTTAATCTTTACTCCATTTTTCATTTTTCAGAAGGTAGCCAAATAAAAGAGCTCATTTCTATGAGCAGCTGATCAGTGTTAATCCCCATAGAAAAAACAAGAAACTGGATAAAGTTCATAGTGCTGTGGCAACCCCAAAAATCTGAGCAACTGCTGGATTACTGTTATTGCTAATAGTTTCCAGAACAAGACAGCAACGAATTTTCTTTTTCTTCTCATCCTAGTCAGTGCTACAGTGTTTACATTTCTTTCGGTGATTTTTGCTTTCTCTCTGACAGGTTTATTTTGAATTTTCAGCCCAATAAGTTTATTTTACTTATATTGATATCTTTTATTCAATTATACGATTATGACATTTGTCCAGGGAATCTTTCCTGCTGCTCAATGTTAAAACACTTTAGCAAGCAAAGCGGTCTTTAAAAGCTTTCTTAAATCAGCAAAAACGCTTACCATTTCTTCTTCTCCTGTTCCTTCTTCTTAAAATTGTCCAATTTCTTCATGCCCTTGACGTTCTGTAGCTTCAGAGTCTCCTCAGTCTCCCAGGTGTTATGGATATGGGCCCAGTTCTTCCACTTTATCAAATACTGGATCTCACCAGGCTCTTTGTTGGGATCAAAATTCACATTTGGATCTCCATCTGCCTCTATAGCGTATACAGTTGTTGCACTGCCTGTTGCTGTTAGGATAAAATAAAAATATAATGTGTAAAATGTACTTACCTAAAGACTTGAATAGAGCATAAGGAATATTGAGCTGTTTGTGTCACACAAAAGATCTAAATAATCAATGTCTGACTTTGCACCTTTAAAACTGTGATAATTCCCATTTCAGCGTCACTTTAACCAGATGGATGACATATTTGATCTCCGCTGTGTTTCTTACCTTTTTTCCTCCCTATCCTGCTGTCCATCACTCTCTCCAGTGTTTCAAACTCATCTTCTTCAGGCTGTGGAACATCTTCACCCATAACTTCCACCAGATCATCTGAGTCCGTCTTCAGCTCCTCGTCCTCCTTATAGCTAATGTTGACTGTGGCTTGTCGCCGTGGCCCTCCAGATGTCATTTTCTTGAAGTTATCATCCTCATCGTCAGATGATGAACTTTTCTGGGCTTTCTTTCTCTGGGTGTTGCTTTTCTTTCCATTTCTGAAGTTCATCCTGACACATGAATAACAGATAAAGGGTGAGTGAGTGTGCCTATTTTAATTCTGTACATTCCCTCACAAAGCATCAGATCCATAGCTGAACAGCTTAAGTGAGTTACCATGATCAAATAGTTAAAAAAATAGTATAAAATAGTGTATCTAAGCAACCATTAAACACCATCTAGCCACTCACTTGGTTGGAGGCTTCCTGCTTTTGATTTTGTGACTTGGCTCATAGTCTGATGCCGTTTCAGACTCTTCTGCTGATGAGTCTGACCCAGAACCACTACCCGATTCCGAACCTGATCCAGAGTCAGAAGAACCTGATTTTCTTCTCATTTTGGATCCACTGGATGAGTCAGATTCATCACTACTTGACGAGTCCTGGAAAACATACCACCAAAGATACAAAAATGCAGGAAAAGTCAGATTATGATCATTTGACTTTAGTACACTTACAGAATATCTAATTGTTTATTAGCTTTCACTCAAACAGCAAGAAAAATGTATTTGGGGAAGGGTCAGGGTCTATACGAGTATAAAACAAACCTCATCGGATGCACTGTTTGATGAGCTTTGTCTCTGTTGCTGCTGCTGCTGCTGAAGCTGCTGTCTCCTGAGCATAGCAGATCTTTGCACTGCTAGGATACTTGGGTTTGACTTCCAAAACTGTAACCAATTAATGCAGTCAAAGATTAGCAAAACCAGGAACAGGTAATGAGTTTCCATATCAAAAAATATTTCAGAGGTTTTCATAACAGTACACTGCAAGTGTGCCCAGACTGGTTAAATAAAAACTGTTCTACTGAATGTTCCAGGGTTTTGCCCAACCCTGCTGTTCCAAGCTAATGTGTAATATGAGGATCAGATAGTGGAGATACACAGTTATAGCCCTTTTGTACGAGTACCTATTCAGATTGACTCAACGTGACCCGTTTTTACAACCGAGTACCAGCTAATGTGAGCAGGGTTATTATATTACTACTTAATGTATGGCTTTTTGTCAGACCCCAGGACCACCGTGGTGCATTTTGTCCTCATTGTGGGGTTTAAAGAATGGCAGGTTTAATTTTAGTGAAGGAGTCGCTCTCATGACAAACTCAAATTTTCAGATCGCCTTGGACTCTTCAGAACCCCGGCCAGGCAGGTGTTTAAAAACAAACAAACAAAAAACAAGTACCATCACCTTATGGAAAATCCTAAAAACCGAGTTGAGCCAAATAGGTACTAATGGAAAAGGGCCATTATTGTACTAACAGGAGAGCAGAGTATGAGATCATTAAGATGTGATAAAAGCTGATAATTCAGGACTTAGTTTGCAATATTAATTTTAGATTTAACATGGACAAAATGAAAAGAATATAAGAAAAATAAGATATATTTTTAGCTTAGTACTTTTTAATAAATTCGTGTCAGGGTGATTTTGAATTAGGTTTGAGACAGGATGCTTTTGACAATAAGAAGACGGCCCTAATTTATTTACATGCAGGTTAAAGGAGATATTTTAGCCAAAAATGACTTCAAGGTTCCTCCCAGTAGTAGTACAGGCCAAGGTAATGCAAGGGCCAAATATAACAACCTCAGTTTTCTTTAAATTTTAAAACTAGAAAATTATATGTCATCAAGTATCTGCAGCACCATTTCATAACTATTTTATTAGCCTGTCATCTGTCAAAACATGAATAGATTAAGTTCTGTCCAGATTTTATCAATCATGTCTCAGATTTCTAGCAAGGAAACGTTATTTAGCGATAATTATGTGTATCATTTTATCACGTAGCTCTATGCTGGCACTTACCTCTAGTAAGACAAGCACAGAGACGAATCCACTGTCAGAGGCCAGAAAAGATCATACTAGCGCTGTTTGATAGTATGGCGGTAAGACCTTCACTATTGCTGTTCGTGTACTTTTAAACTAATCTTTAATTAACAAAGACAACTGGATTTGTCTTTTCAAGTAATGTTTTAAATGCAGCCATCTTTTAAGGCTCTGTTGATAAAGTTAAACCAGTAACACTTAAAACTCAATAAATAGTGATCAACGGAGTACTTGCTATTTGCCAACCTGGCTACAGTGACAACAAAAATAAAGTGGTCTCAAATTCTCTGAGACCAATTTGACCTCAAAAGTGTTTTCACTTTTAAACTTGACCGTGGGAACCAAACGCTACCGGGTACCCTACACTATGCACAATGTAATGAGATGCTTGTTTTACGAGTAATTGCCAAAAAAATACCATGTTTCAACATATGCAATAGAAAATAGCAGCACATTGCTTGGGAATTTAACATTTATTTTACCTCAGCTCCATCAATGTTTGACTTATTTGGTGGTTCGATCTTCTCCTTTGATTTTTCTGTGTCAGAATCAGATTGGCTGCCAGAGTCTGAGCCACTTCCTGAGTCACTGCTCCCTGATTGGCTGCTGCTGCTTGAAGAGCTGGAACTCGAGCCTGAGCCGGATCCTGAAGCTGAGCCCGATCCAGAACCGGATTCATCATCAGAATTACTGTTACGAGACACGAGTAATTAATAGCTGAATCAAATTCTCAAAGCAAAACATTACAATAAGTTTAACACACTTGAGCAGAAATAATACAACAAAATTTGGGTTTCCCTTATCAGAAAGAGAAATAATTTAAGCCCTTGGAGTCTCGACTGCTCACTCTCCAACTCCTCTCCTCCTGAGCGTGAAGGTGGTGTTTGGCACAGCACACATAGGTGGATGGAATCAAAAGTAGGTGCAGCAATGCCTTCAAAACAATTCCGTATTTAATAATTCTTGCTATAACATGAACGCTTTTCTATGCAAATATAAATAGAACTACTTTGTCACAAACAGAGCAATAATCAACCGTTTCTCCACATATCATGACACTATACGAAAGCCAACTGCATCACTCATAACTACTGCAGCTTTAGAAAGCCATTAGTGACATTTATCATTATCAATACAAGTTATCAGGGCTGTCTCAATATTAGAATTTAAAGTTAGATACCAATGTCCAAAATTTCATTTCCAGGGGAAAAGGATCATAGCATGCTGCTAACATCAACGCTGAATGTAACGATGTTAATGGGGACAGGACAATGGCCAAGAACACAAAAATGAACTCAGTTATTTTTAAAGCATTTTCAGCACTGAGGCTGCTATGAGACAGCCCTGATGGTTTCTCGTGTTCTTGTCAAAACCACTAGACTTAGACAAAACATACAGTTTTTTAACCACCACCTTGATAAGTTTGTGCTATTTAATTCTTTAATTTCAACTTAAACTACTATGTTAAACAGGAACCCAATAAATCCTATGCCCATAGACGAGAGCTGGAGGGAAGATGTAATGTAATGTAAGTTAACCTTCCACTGGTCAAGAACACAAAGTGCTTTACAATAAAAACAGGTAAGAACAAAAACACAGAAGATTAAAACATAAAACAGCACACAGCACACTAGTTAAAAGCCAGTCTAAATAAATCAGTCTTCAGCTACTTCTTATTAACAAGACAGTGGAAACATGGAGGTAAGGCTTTCTACAATCCGGGGGCCACAGCTGTAAAGGATTTATCCCCTCTGGTCTTAAAATTAGTTTGTGGGATCATTAACAGTCTTTGACTGGAAGATCTCAGATTGCAAGAAGACTAAAGTTTTCAAATGAATTCTAAAATGAACCGGTAGACAATGTAAAGAGACTAAAACTGGGGTGACATGCAGTCTCTTTCATGTGTTGATTAAAAGACCTAGCAGCAGCATTCTGTACTGACTGGAGACCGCTTATTCAAACACGTAAAAAGACTGTTACAATAATCAAGACGAGATTAAATAAAGGCACGGGTAATCACCTTTAATTGAGCTTTTGACACAAGAATCCAAAGAATCCAAAGAAATATTTCTTAGTTGAAAAAAACAAAACAGTTTCTCATTAATCCACGAGAATAGCTCTCCAAAGACGTGGCTAGATCTAAAACAATACCAAGGTTTCTGAGGTCAGATGCTGAGGGATGATTATAACGTGTGGTAGCTTTAATTCGCAATCTATAACCAACAAAGTACTATTAGGGAGATGCTACACTGTCGCTATGTAGCTTTAAGTGCTTCAATGCAGCTAAAGCTAGCTAGGTTTTAGGTATTCATTTCTCTACAAAATTTTCAGCTGACAAGTACAAAATAATAAATGCATAAAAAATGAAATAAAAACTTGGATTGGCTACTGGTGTACCACTGAACACATTTGCCTGGCGAGCAAAAAGTTGCTGTTTCGATTTGATTGGGGATACATCCAGACCAAAACTGTGCTAAATCAAGCATGTGCTGCTACCTTCTGTGGCAACCCCTTGTCACAAGGGAGCAACCAAAATCAGTTCTCTCCATCACAGACCCCATCTGACAATTGTTACTGTACGGTCAAGTGTATGGTGACAATATACAGTACGTAAGGTATGAGATGATGTTAAAAAACTTAACAACAAACTGTTTTTTTCTATTTGTGATAAAAAAAACAACAAAAAACAGTCAATACCTGGATTCTCCACTGCTGTTGCTTACACTTTCATCCTCACTGCGTCCAGCCATGCTGAAGTCAAAAATATATAGACTTCAACGTGGCAACTTGTAGTATTATAGTCCACGTGTTTAACCTGTGATCAAAAATACACAAAAGTTTAAAAAGTACTGAATGCTACAAATACTCAGGGTTATATTATTACTTGCTGAAACCAGGATAATATCAGTAATATAGTTTTTACAACAACATGCATTAAAATATCTGATTAGGTGGAGCTTGATAAAACTCTGATCCACATGGCAAAGTACAACAGAGCTTAGTGTACCATCCGTGACTGACTACAACTTTGCATCAAAGCTCATCCTGTGAACCATTCAAGCCAGGGACGCAAATATACTTTCAATAAATTAGCTTCAATTGAAACCATTTCAAGCCATCTATCAGGTCTGTGGTTTGATCTTGAGAGAAGTGAACCGCGTCTGCAACACACATAAACGTGTTGAGATATGAGTATTTCAAGTTAAAACTAGAAAAGATTGATCTGTATGGATGGCTGTCACTACATGCTACTTGACTGAACGTCATTTATCCCACACCGCAGAGGCCTATCAGGCCTGCACTATACCAGCGTGTTTTCATGTACACATGAAGCTCTGTGTGTACCCGAAAAAGATGAAATACTAAATAAATCAATAAAAATAAAGTCAGAATAAATAGTTTCAGGACACCCTCGAGTCATCACTTGCGTACACTATCACTATGGTTACAGACTACAGTTTAGCCAGTAGCTCAAGCTAACTTGCTATTACCGGCTAACGACGGCAGTATTAGCGATTGGCGGGTACCAGCAGCGTATGCAGACATACGAAGCTATAAAGAACAAATATAAAGAATACTATCAAGCAAAAACCATGTAACAACCGCATTACATGTAACCACTTTGCTATGTTTATCTAGTTACAGTTTGCTAGCTGCTTTATGTTGTGCTATTGTTTTCTGCATTTAACAATCATACACGTGACAACTATTAACGTTATATCTTTACTGTATGCACCGCAACCAAGCAACTCAAATTAGAAGTGCTTTGTTTCATTTTGTGTCAATGTGGGTGAAATAAACATGAGGAGCGATGGCTCACAGGCCATCACAAGGGCTGTCAAGGCAAACAGCATTAGCTAACGCTATGAAGCACGAGGCTAGCACAGAAGCTAAAAAAAATGAGAAAACTTTGCCCTAATAGGAAAGCAGTAGAATGATAACTTTAGACTTACAGATGATACTCAAAGTTAATCGTCAATAATACTTAGCTATGTAAATATATGCACAATCAGTGGATTGGGATGAACAGTTAAACAAATTTAGTATTCATCAAGAAACCCACAAAACCAAATTAGCTAACCAACTTCACCCTCTCCCATCTTGTTTTCATTCGCTGTTCACTTCTCGCGGCTTTTACAACATCAACATGCAACGTTAGCTTACTTTTCGCTAGCGTAAAGACTAAGTAAGTCAATGATGTGTGTTACCTGTCGTTAGTTTAGGTTACTCGTGAAACTCCGTTGAAATATTTGTCTAAACCAGCCTTTCCAGTCCAGGGGTCCTTTCTTCTTTTATTTAACTGGCGAGCTAGCAGCTACTGGTAGCTAATGCTACCGTAAACTTGCTAGCTATCTCCCGGTTAGGGAGAGCAGCCCTAAACACTCAGGTCGATAGAACTGGTAGAATGCTGGTTTTCCTCTTCTTAACCAAAGTTCCGTTTGCCGTTTTAGAAGTTACAGAATACAGTGCCCGTTGATAAGCAGCGACTGTAGAAATCTAGCATTTCAATCCAGTGTCTTTCCACAACCGGCCTCCGCCATGACGCCGTAGGGTTCACTTCTCCAGGAAACCCCGGACAGTGACGTAACGACTCCGCTCCGTACTCCTCACCGTAGCAGCAGGAAACGTCGGTTTCTCACAAGTCGTCTTTATCTGAACAAATGGAAATGAAGCTAGTATGATAATTTAGGTAATCATAATAACAAGGTTATACATACACAAGGTCATACAGAAAAGTCCGTCTTGTTTAAGGATTTGCGATAGCCGTCAACCAAAGTTTCTGTAGTTTGAAAATTCTAGTTACGTACAACCCTTCACTTGCCGATTTGTGGTCTTCTCCGGACTGTGTGTGTGTGTGTGTTTGGTCCACTTAATGTGCTCTTTCTCTGCTCTAGGCGAGTGTTCCTTACATATAAAAATTTATTTTGAAAAACAAGTGCATGAATACAATACAAACACACTCGTACAGTCACCTGGACTTTCAGAAGCAAAAGGTATTTGAAGCTATTTAGAATAGAGCGTATGTTAAATACGCATGCCTGTTTTAGAGTCAGAGACAGCAGCACTCGCAGTATCTGAAAAACTATCCGAAAGCAGCAGAAAATTAAACCCTTATGTAGCAACATCGCCGCCTCCTGGCGACATTGTTTACCTCATGCTGAATGGACCTCATGTAGCTTCTGTAATAAATGTGACATTAAACTGATATGATTTTTTAAAGGTTGAGTGCATAAACTAATAGAAATATTAAGGATAGGCCTGTTAACGCTGACAATAAGATGCTCTCTTCAGGGGGCATTAGGTCGGCAGAATGACCGCAGGTGTTTGTGGGTATGGACCAATAGGAGGTGATCCAGGGATGGCGAAGCTCCGGAAGCTCATATTTTGCTGCAAATATTTCAAAGCAGTAAGGATGCTACTGATGAGCTCCGAGGATACCGCACTTGTGTCCAACGATCGCCATCAGATTTATCCAGCGTAATAATGTTAAAATTATAGGCGACCAAACAGAAGGGCAATGGGGTGACTGACGGGTAAGAAAAACGGACTGTGCTCCAGAGGGTGAGTAAATGACCGCAAATATCGATTCATTGCGTCGCATCTTTGTAACAGCTTCATTTAGATATAATCTCTTTAACAGAAATGACATAAGTTGACCTAATAGTTATGTCCCAGGACAGGAATGAAACCGTGCAAATGATGCGGATAAAATGTGACACAGAGGCGTGTCCCTAAAGATCACTGTAGTGAACCCTTCTGTTGCAGGGACAAGCATATTATTCGTTATGTTCTGACGCACGTTTGAGAATATTTTTTTTATGATCCAAAGGCACGAATCACAGTTTAGCTTTAGCAGAACCCATGTTACAAATGCAAAAAACGGAGCTTGTGTTCACCAGTAACACAGAAGTGAACTGTGGGCTCCTCCATTGCGCATGATATGCTGCTGCTCTGTATTCACTTTCTGTAATCCATTTATACCACAGTATGACTACCAAATGTGTCTTTATGGCCCACTTGGGATTTTTGTGTTGTGTGTGTGTGTGTGTTTTACAGATACAGAAGTAACAAAATTAAGGGAATTTTTTTGAAGAATACTAACAAGACTCATAGTAAGAACACTTGTTCGGTAAGAATCATATTGATGTTTATATTGATCATATTGTGGGTACAGTTTACAGTAATTGTCACTTCTCCAATTTATTTTGTCATGTTTCTACTGTTTTTGCCTTAATGAAATTGTTTTGTTGTTGTTTTTCTATAATAAATTAAGATTCTTTCTTTCACCTTTACAATTGCATGTTCTGGTTTTTGCACTTTATTTTTATTTAATGGAATAGAAGGTGTGGATCAGTTACATGGGGTGGAGTGATATTAGGTAAATCAGTTAACAACTATACATTTATTGAAAGCAAAGAAAATCAAGTTTTGCGATAGTAAAAAAAAGTTGGTAATAAATGATCAACAATGCTCTTAGGAGACTCTCTTCTAAAGTTTGTCTGTTTTTGAAAGTAAAATGACTATAAGAAAAAAAATAATATGGTGAATAATGATAATTTAAATATATTATAGAAAACGTGAAGTTCGTAGGCACAAAAAGGAGAACTTAATTGCAAACATGAAATAAGGCAGCTGAACTGCAGTGTGAACATAGGCTGAAGAACTCAATAAACCTTTTTGCCACATACAAGGTTAAGCACACATCCACAGTAGTACTCGTCCATGAAAGTACAGTTTAAACTAATATACAGACAAGTACACTAGATACTTGATAGTACACTAGGAAACCAGCAAAAACGAGTGGCAGACACTGTTGTTACTCAAGTATGTCACTGTTCAGATGTGCTGGTTAAAACATTAACACTTTAGACAAATATTAAACATTTAAAGGTTTAAGCTGAGCTTTGTTTTTGCTATTTATAGGTCATATAACCATAATACTGAGTTTTTGTTCAGCATGTTAAGCTGAGTGTGCACTATTATTTTTGCAGTGTAGTGCTAACGTGTATGTTGGGTTGTAACCTAAAGAGTATCCATCATTATTGTAGCAAATACGAGGTTTGTGCAATGTTGATTGTGTGTCTCTCCACAAGGTGGAGCCATACGGTATATGGGTAAATGAAGTCTTCCACTAGTGACGCATATGTTATTAGAACGTTGATTATCAAACTTTCAAAATAAAACTTTAAAAAAATCCTCCCAACAATTGCTCAAATTAAAGGTGGTCATAACGCACACCAAAGCTATGTATGTGTATGTCACTGCATTTCAGAAGGTACCGGTGAAGTCACGTTTGTATTACTTGGCCATTTGGATAATGGATAAATGCAAGAACTTAAAGGTTACGCATAATATTTAATGTTTAATTTACACCCAGAAGGCAACAATTCACAGTTAGGTAAGAAAAGCTGAGAACGTGAAGTCAGTTCACTTCCTCCGCAGTGGTAAGACACATAAGTTACATAGTTGCAATAAGGTTACAATACAAAGACCACTAAATGTAAAACTGACATCACAGGTTGAGATTTTTTTCCATTCCCCTGAGCATCGACTCCAAAGAAACCTAAGCCACCTAGCCCTGAAGTTGAAGTTAAAATGTCAGCGTTACACAATCTCTTTCATGCTCTCCTCTCTGTTACTTTTCCTCAGACCCAGTCACAGAGACTACTGCAGTAGGATCAAGTGATTCAAGTGATACTTGAATAAAAAAAAAAGAGTTTTTTTTTCAATACTTGTAACATCACAGTTTTATTTTTAAATAAAATCCTTCTTTATTTGACATCTTAAATTATAAAAACAACCCAAACAAAGGGAGCCTTTTCATGATGAAAAAATAATATCTGTTCATTTTAATCATGACTGGTATTTTTTCAATAACTTCAAAAACATTCTTGAATTTCCTTTGTACTCCCTTAGATACATTCTGATGTGTGCTGTCATATTATAATTAGAATAAAAGAAAAAAGAAAGAAAGATAAAAATCATAATGACAAACAAATGAACAAGGCACTAAAACAGTAGTGACCTCTGTGTAATGATTTTCATGTTCCAGTTACAGTCTAGTAGAGCATTAAATGTATTCAGAAGTTAGTCATGTTTGCAAAGGCTTTAACTGTATGTTGTCACAAAAACACATAAATAGACCCCCCCCCCCCCCCCCCCCCCCCCCCCACCAAAACAAAAAAAAAAAAAAAAAAAAAAAAAAAAAAAAAAAAAAAAAATAATAAAATAATAAAAAAAAATTTA
>VUQR01008650.1:19725-31472 GCA_015108515.1 Hemichromis elongatus | reverse complement strand
CGATACATATCCGATGTTTTAGAAAGCGACTGCTGTTTGAACGGTTGCGTCGCATTAAATCCATCTTTTACGTCACTGACACAAGACAGACGCCAATTATCAGCGCCGGAGAAGACAAACGAGAACGCATGGCGGTGGAAACTGGAGATGGAGCGAGTCAATGGACAGAAACTGAAGTTTAGGACTTGATTAGCACACGGGGAGACAATTCTATTTAAGCTAAACTTTTAGGGTCGTATCGTAACCGAGCTGTGTTCGCCATTTTTACTTCCGTAAACAGAGCGCGTTGTGTGTAACGCGGCCGCTTTGAGGGCCGTGAACGTTCACACTAGAGCGCGCTTGCTGTCACATTTTATTTGTAGTGTGAACAACCACACAGAAAAAAATCAGATTTGATCAAAAAATTGGAATTGAGCATTAAGACCTGCAGTGTGAACGTAGCCTGAGTTCTTCTGAATCCACTGAATGAACTACTTTTAATTTTGACTTTTGGTGATGTTGTTGTTACTTCATTTTGTTCTCAATAATTGCATAATGAATTACATAAAATGTATCAGTAAAGATTTTCAACTTTATATTTTATTCATCAAGATTCAGTTTAAGTTTTCCCTTATTTCATTACTGTCATCTTCAAGTTGGTGAACACACCGGCTCAGGGAGAGTTTAGCTTGCATTATCAGAGGTCATTAAATGGACTGGTTCTTACATAGCACTAATCTACTCTACCTGAGCACACAAAGCACGTTATACAACTAATCTCATCCATTCAATTCAATTCAATTCAATTTATTTATATACATTCATACAAGCACTTTTTCTATATAAGTGGTTTTGATCTACCGTTCGCTTTCCATCGGAGAGCAACTTGGCGTTGGTGTCTTGACCATCAATTTCATCCCATATTCAGTCTCTAATCATTAAGAAACAAACAACAGTGGGACCAGTGAATCCTGATTTCTTGCATAATTAGCATGCTTTTTGGTTACAAAGTAATGATCAACATGTCATATCAATTTGGAGTGTAAATCAGTTAGAAAGGGAAATGGAAACATTGGTTCTAGTTGAGAAAAACAAGTTACTACATTAACACCGATATTTCAGATACTCGAATAGCCTTATTTGCTTTGGTAATTATGTACAGACTCCTATGTGTTTCTTTCACTTTATCACTGCGGAAACAGCTTTCCCATTTTCTTTTGCTCTCACCAGGCTTTGGTTTTTATAATTGTCTCTTACTAATTCTTAGGCTAGAGGCTAGATTTGGTTGTATGTTAACTGTACAAGCGTTCGGATCATTTGCTCAGCAGTCACTGCCAGACTAATGACGTTATGTCTCAAAATTTCAGAGGTAAAGTTAACAGGTGCCCTTAAACTGTCATTTGTCCTTTCTTTTTTCTTTCTTAAAAAGACAAAAGAGAATTTTGTCCATTCAAGCAACAACAACCAAAAAAAAAAAAAATACAATCAATGGTCAGTTGGTACTGCAGGAAGCTGGACAAACTCCACTCAATAAGTCATGCTTAACTCAACCTAATAAATAATACATCATATGCCATTATTGAATCTATCCAATCACATTAACCGATAACAAGGAGAGCAAGGGAACAGGTGAGTGGGAAGAACCTCAATTTCATCCCATAAATAAGGGTGAGCTGACCAGCTGGGGTCTGTGCAAGTGGCTACATCAAGACTGACAGCTGCCAGATAGCTTACAGACTTGTCAGAGCCAAAGATGACCTCAGATACCTACAAAGTATATATCTATATCTTTTTTTGACATGGAGATTAATGTTTAGATTTTTTTATTTTTTTTTTTATCAGACATATTTAAGGCTGGCTTACCAAAGCATACATTTTATTCTGGACATTTCTATTTCAAACATGCATTTACCTTTTGCCATGCAGGGAGCAGCATTACAATTACATGAGGTCAGACTGAAATATATTGCTGTCATGCTGAATACCTGATAGTCCAATTGTCCTTTATCAATGGTCCTAAAGTGTGCTGTAGGAAAAAAATAAATACATTCTGAACAGGCAATTGAGAAGGATCATGTCCTGAGGCAAATGACTGTCATTTGTCACACTGACCTGTGGACATATGGTATTTGCAAAAACACATTTATTTTCAATATTTATCCTGTGCATTAGATCAAAGGTCTAACAAAGTTAACAAAAGAATGTGTTTACTTTAAATCATGTATGTCTGTTAATACATTGTAATACATTGTTGCTCTCTGATGCGCTATCGTGACCACCGAATCACTGGCACATGACAGCACTTGGTGCGTGAGGTGACTGGCTCAAAATCACTGCAGATGTGACATATAAACAAAAAAGAAAAAGTGTTTTATATCCAGCTCTGGTCATGCGCCCAAGGTGATCAGGAGGGTCCTGCACACTATCTGCTGTTCTTAGTACTGTGCTGTCTTGGACAGAGATTTCGGATGTCGTTCCTAGAATGTGCTGGAGCCACTCATCCAGTTTGGGGGTCACTGCCCCGAATGCTCTGATTACCAAGGAGACCGCAATTGCCTTTATCCTCCACATCTTCTCTAGCTCGTCTCTCAGCCCTTGGTATTTGTCAAGTATCTGTTCCTTCTTTCTTATGTTGATGTCACTTGGTCTGGCTCAGTCTTCCACTATAGTCTTATTTCTCTGCTTGTGCAATACTGCTATGCTCAGTTTCCAGAGGTGATAAAAGTACTTAAGTAGAAGTACAGGTCCTGAAATATAGTGAAATTAATAAAGTAAATTGCATTTCTTTGAACAATGTTTTTACCAACTGTTTTTGTGCAGCACTAACTGAACTGTGTGATATATGTAATAATTAAAAACAATATTAATAGATTGCTATAAAAACTTTCTTTCAGTTTAAATTGTATTACTCATAAAACTCAACTTGAATCAGTTAAGTAGAAAAGAGTGACTTTGCCTATAAACAGAAAGATTTCTAGGGAAAGGGTCAAATTTGATTCAGCACTTAGGGAACCCCAAAATTGGTTGTGATTCTTTTTCCAACTCTAAGCAAATTACAATGCACAATAATTTCCATTAAGAGCTCAGGTAGGTGTCATCTATGTACAGGAGGTGGCTAACAATCTTTTTAATCCTGCAGTCAATCCAGGCAGTGCACAGGTTGGCCGGTCGGTTGGTCACTTGCTTGGCAGTTTCTAAGGCCCCAGGTACATACAGCTCGTTGTATTAACTCAGCACCCCTTCCTTTGTCACATCTTTCTGCAGTTTGAATAGTTGGCTAGCTTCCCTCCATGCTGCCTTGGTCTTGGCCTCTACTCTTCCTATCCACGAAGTCCACTGCTCCTTGTGGTAGATTAGCTGGTTGCTTTAAATGATTTTCGCAGTACGGCTTGTTCTTAACATTGGATTCTAATAGACTTTAGAATTGGTAGCTATTCATGTAGGGTACAGGTTTTCAGGCCTGGGGCAGGATTTAAACACTAGATGTATTGTTCTGAAGAGTACACCTGACAAATGGGCAGCAATTGCGTTACACGGTCACGTAAAAAACCTGATTTAGGTTTGTCCTTTTTATCTATATAGAAAGTTCTTTTACTCAAATTATACCAATTTCCCGAGCCAAATTTAAAATAGAACAGAAAAAATTACACTGCATGAGAGTTCACAAACTCTGAAAAGGCCTAAAATTTGGTGTACAATGCAAAAGGAAAGACAGGTTAGTAAAAGTCACTTTTGTGACTATGTAACTCAAGTTATTTGTTGCTCTCAATGGGATTTATGCCCCCCTTTAAAGACATTCAACACTTTGAGTATTGGCTCCTGTCAGACAGCAGACAGCTCTCATACAAATGGGATAGACGTGTGCACACAAACCTCCTCAATGCAAAAAAAAGAAGGACCTAAAAATCCAGCGTCAAATTTATTTAACAGTATTAACAGAGCTGCTAACCAAATAGCCTCTTGAAGTGATTTCAGCCATTTGAAACGTGTAATTGTCTGCTCACCTGTTTCAGTTGCTTTCAGCCCCACAATTATCGTCAGTAGGCACAGTCCTCTGCCTACTACATGGCTCAGTAGGCTGTTATCATCTAATGTAATCAGTGAAATACAGCACAAACCTGATTATATAGGAGACATACTTTGATTGTGTGAACATGTGCTCATAAGGTCCGTTGCAGCATAAAGAGCTTTGCATCATGCCTTATGTTGTCATGGGTTCATTCCACTCAGTGATCTGTGATATCTGTCAATGCTATTTGCATATTTCAACTCCAGATTATTTATACTTGTTGCAGTAATGAAAAAATGATTTAGGAAATTCAGATTTCTGGCAGTTATGTTTAGTCACTTCATATATTATTTTGACATATCTGCTTTATCTTAAACTAAACTTTATATTTTGCTGGTTTCCTACCCTTTTCTATACCACACCTGTGGTCAATCATTCTCCTCAGGATATACACATCCTGCTTTGAACTGCTGACTTGCTACCCTGGTGCTACTTGTAATTTCTAGTTAGGCTTTCCCGGGCTGTTGTTTACATTGTTTTCTTGAGTTCCGAGTATTTTGTTCTCTCCTTGTGTTTAGTCGTTCCTCATCAATGACCTTCCCAGATAGCAAGATGTCATTGAATTATTGTTATTTTTTTTCATCAGAGTTATCATTATGGTCAAGATTGAAATCTCAATCCCAGATAAATGTTGAATCAATGTTAAAATACTGATAAAACCTGACAGTGTAACAGTAATGACATTGGAATAACATTGATCCAACGTTATCCTGTTATAATTGATTTATGACTTATTTATAATTGATTAGGCTACAACACAGACGGTGAAAATTCATGAATTTATAGTTAAGTACGAAATTAAAATTATGATATTTAAAATTATGGATTTAAGGTTGACCGTGAGACAATCAGCTTCACTGTGTTTATATCATGCTAACATAGCCGTGTAGCTAGCGATCATGTAGCACCTCATTAAATACCAGCTAGTCTAACTTCAGTAACCCTAAAAAAGTCAGTTATGTTGGAAGTGATAGCAGAGCTGTAAGTTTTAATGTTTTCTGAAATCTCTCAGTCAGAACATGGTATATAAGCTTTAGGTGGAAACTAGTGAGCTAACTTCCTGCTAACTTCTAACGCCATTAAATTTCAAAAATTCCTGATGCTTAATTGTTACACCTGGTAAAAAAGCAACAATGTTCATTTTATTAAAGATGAAAGAATTTAGTCAGTTTTTAACTCTCAGTGATGCTGCAGTATTCATTTGACTTTGGGATCTGAAGCGGAGTTTGGACCTGGAAACAACTGATAACATCAGACTTAAAGAACAGATTAAGTGAGGGTGCAAAAATGATCAAGGACCAATGCCAGAATTCAATGTTGATTCAATAAAATTTAGTTTGACAGTATAACATTGACTTAACATACATTGAAATACTGTTTACTATCTGGATTTGGAATGTTTAATAAACTGTTGCCTTTTTGTCATCTGGACTGTGTTCCCATTGTTTGTTTCTCCATCAAATGTCTTTTACGATTAAATAAAAAATTTTATTTATTTATTTTTTTTTACTTTTGTCCTATTTCCTTGTGTTCTGCATTTGGGTCATTCTTCCATTTTTTTAAACCATGACACAAATAGTTTCTACTTATCAAGGCCTTATGATACTTTGCAAAGTGCTGTAAAAATGAGGGAAAAAAGAGAGTGCACACACATTATGTATTTAAATGATGCCAGCTGCCCTTGATAGACTAGCACAAAGTTTTTCAAGGTCATTTTCTGCTAGTTTGCTCAATTTTCAACTGCTTTTATTTGGATTTTTTAGTTCTTACTGTCTTCTGTCTCTCTCTGTAATCACAGACTGAGACCATGATTTTGAGATCAGGTCTCTGTGGGGCTCATACCATCTGGATGCTCTGTTCTCCTTGTGGCTGAAGATAGTCTGTTACTTTATCTTATGGCTCTGGTCATATGGCAGAATGAGCGTAAGTATAGGAATACTAACAGTGTCTAAAAGTTTTGCATAGTATTACGCTTTACAGATACACATGGGAACATGTTTAGATTCATCTAGGGTTATGAATCTAACCAGTCATCCCAACCTCTTGTGACAGAAAATGTCCTGGAAGTGGCCCCAAAACATATTTCACTAATAAAAGTAAAAGCCTTGCCTAAAGATTTGTTGTTATCCCTGAAAATAAGCCAGGGCGTACACCTACCCTCCTAGCATGTGACTGTTACAGCAACATTTTGCACAAGGTCTTTTACAAAAAGCTACCGCAGTCAGACTAAAATACTTGGATAAGCTCTGCAGTAACTCATTTATAGGAGCTCTTCTAGTGTCACATATCTTTCATTTCTCTGTTACTTGCCACCAATTCCTCTTATCTCTGCCCGCTTTCCTTGCACAGTAGCTGATGCTGCTTCTGATATGCAGCAAAAATATAGAGGGGTTGAGCAGATGAAGTTTGATGTTGTACAATAATGTTAAAAAATATTCTTATTGAAGTATCACACTAAAATGATAACAGCTTTGCTTTCAATTCAGTAAATACTATGGTTAGAACTATGGAGAGCTAAAGTACATCAGTAATTCTCTGGAAGCTTCATTTCTTCTTCTTCTTCAGTGCACACTCTTTAAAATGAAATCACAACAGCATTCAGTTTACATTTTTGTGATTTAAAAAAAAAGTTAGGTGTCGTCAAGCCAGCAATAGCAAAATAATTCTTGGTGGGTGTTTTTCAGGGTGATTTTTAAAGATTGTACAGGAGAATGAATGATTTAAAAATCTTAAAAATGATTTTACAAATCTGTCTAAAGAAATAACTGAGAAATGCCTTAAACTGTTTCTTTTTTAATGGCCAGCAGGGGCAACTCCCCTGGTGGCAAAAGATTTTCGAAATTCTAGGAGCCAATCGAATAACAGGTCCCGTCTCTCTCCTTAGATGGTGCTATATAATATTATGTAAATGTACTGTTTGAATGAAAACACCTCTTGAAGGTAAAATAAAAACAGGGCAGCAGTGATGTTTGATTTTTCTATCACTAAAAGGTCAAAGGCTCAGTACTGAGTGTACGTCCTTGAGAAAGACACACATCAAAAAGATGAGATTGCACTGATGGGACTGCAGACTGAATGAAATAATTGTTTCATTTTTCTTGTTCTTGTCACAGGGGTGTAGTTATGGCTGTTTCGGTTACTGCTACTCTTTGCTTTTGGTTTGCACATTGCAAAGGTTCAACCTGTCTTTTTCTTTTTTATATATCACTGAAATACATATGGATACATATAAAGACCAGAATTAGCAAATCTGTTCACATTTGCACAAAATCACAAGGAAGCTTTTGTTTGTGTAATTATTGAGACTTGGCTGCAGAAATGACTGTGACTTGAATGAACCCAAACCACGAACTGTTTTATTTGAAATGTAGTTCAAATTTCAATTTTTCATAATACAAAAATAAAATAAAATATAGTAACTTAAAAATAAGATGATAAATATGAAATAAAACACCAGTTTATTTGCATTCCTAAACCTCACCTATAGCAGGTAGCATCAGATTGTGACCTAAAGATTTTGCATAGAAGTGCCAGGAATGAGCTTCTGGGTGTCTGAGTTTAGCCTTAGAGATGAGTGAGGAGATCAGCCATTCCTGAGGGGCTCAGAGTAGAGCCGATGGTCCTCCACATCAAAAAGAACCAGCTGAGGTGGAAACTGATCAGGATGCCTCCTGGGTGCCTCCTAGCTGAGGTGTTTGGGGCATTACCTACAGGGAGAAAGCTGGTGGGCAGATCCAGGACAAAGGAGACAGGAGAGATTACATCTCTTGCCTGGCTTTGAAACACCTCCATGTCCACCCAGGCAACACTTTTAAAATTTAATCGATTTAAAGCAAAAATAATATTAAAAAAATTGGTAAATGAAAAATCAAAGCTAGTTAAATATCCAAATTAATTGACCAGTAATTGTTGTCAATGACCATCTTTTTCTCACAAAACAAGACAATAACTAAATAAAACCTATGGTACGAGGACAAAACAATGATGAAATGTATTGACACTGTGATCAACAAATAAGAAAAACACAATAAAATGTAAACAATAAAAAAATATTCAAATGCAAACATTTTGCATTTTATTTTGAAATTATTTGTAAGTTCTGAATTAAATTTAAACATTAAAATACAATGAGATGCCAGTTTCCCATTCTGTGCGACACAGAATAGGAAAAAAAGACAAACATGACAATGGAGCAAATAAAACTTTTACACAATGTCTTGGCTCAAGGAAAACAGAAAATATGATCGCACCGTAGGACGCCGGAACAAGTTTATATTCATCGCCTGTGTGTTTTTGCTTCAAAATAACTTTTATAAAATTAACCAAACCCATTATAGATGGGCTTTGTTCCCAGAGCTTGAACTACGTCCTGACCCAACTGTTTACTAATCAGTTATATTGATGAAGCGTTGTAAGTTTGTGTCTCATCGTGCCACCTTTTGGCACTGTTGTAAAAGGAGGAAGATGCCAGGAAAGCTAAAATTAAGCAGTGTCTCAACAACTATGACTCTCATTCGCATGGATAGTGTCACATTTTGCCAATCCCCTCTAAACTTGGCAGTCTCTTCTTCTGTGTTGCCTCCGGTAAGATCCTGTAAGCCAAGAAGAAGTGTAAATAGAAAAAAAATTTTATACTTGAGGCACTGCTCTATCTGGAATGAAAATCCTGGCTGACTTTGACAAACTGATTAGTAAGAAGACGGATAAAACAAGATTAATGCTTGTAATTACCAACAACATGGCTTATCTCTCAATTAGTTTTTTTTTTTGTTGAAAAAAATAGGATGCTTTTACAGTACGTTATACATCAGTCTCTCTTTGAATGTCCAGCCATACACGATTGTGAGGTGTTTAGGAGAAGCCCTTGCCTTTAACTAAAGGCTTGAAAGGTACAAAAAGATGTCTTCATAGGCTTATCTTTTAAAACCCAATACCAAAGTCACGTTTCTGTATGCCAATCAGCCCAAATACTGAAATTCTTGTGGTAAAAGTAAATGAATAAAGTACAATTCAAAATATTGAAAAAACTAACCTGGTGAACGCCGTAGAAAAAAATCAGTTATCCACGGAAAATTGTAGGTCTTGAGTGAAATGTATGTATGGTTTTCAGTCTAGTGTGCCATGACTCTGATATTTGTAGCTTGGACTTAGATTCCTTGCGAACCATTGAATGGGTGTAATGAAATTTAGTATAGACAATAACCTACCACATTTTTCGGACTATAGGGTGCACTTGAAAGCCTTTAATATTCTCAAAAGTCGTCAGTGTGCCTTATGTATGAATTCTGGTTGTGGTTCTTGACCTCAAACGAATTTTATGTGGTACACAGCGCTCAAAAAGCATGACTTTGGTAAGCTACGAAGCCGCACCGCTTGATGGATTGTTGGAGCATTGCGCTACTGTAGTCAGGAGCCTCGCAGAGTAATCTGGGTCCAAAACTCCTCTTCAAAAGTTAATGTAAGGGTTCCTGATGGTTAGGGACAATGCAAACGCATGGTAGGATGCTGTAAACAGACCAAACTTCAACTGAGAAAATCCATGCACAATACGAGGTTAGTCATTAACATACTGCAACAACATGGGAATAGAAAAGCTGCGAGAGAATTCATAATTAATGAATTAATGGTACGAAAGTGAAGGAAGCAAGAAGAATGAGTTGAGTAAAGTTTGACTTATCTGACTGTTTTGTTTCGGTTAATGCACCTAGTGATCTGGTGCGCCTTATGGTCCGAAAAATATGGTAATAAATAGGCTAATGTCAAGAATTTATTTTTTCTGAAATTCACATTTTAGCTCATCCACCTGAAGGACTAATGAGCTACCCTGTGTTACCTGTGTATTGGTCAAACTTACATTAAAGACCACCTAATGAGTGATAGCCTTTTGACTTGTAACGGACTTTGAGCTAGATGAGCTGCTATGCCACTGACTTCCTGATCTGACAAATCACCACAAATGTATTGTGGCAGCTGTATTGTGGTGAAAACAAATAAATGTGATACATATAATCGACATAAGACCTGGAAAACCAATTATTTGTGAAAAATAAACTCTCTTAATTATAGTATGTGATTTTAGAAAGATTGCCACGTCTGTATACTCTACTCTATACTTTATTGTCAATAGGCAGAGTTGCTATACGTTGAGTTTTGACTTGAAAGCATTACACTCAGTTATTCATAGCTAGTTTAGATATACTGAGAATGGGTTATACATCAGTTTGTTGTTGTTGGGTTTTTTTAATGAAATAAATCATGGCAGGCGTTTGAGGAAGGAAAAAAAAAGTTAGTTAAGCATTAGGTATATCAACTAACTTTGTGTGGCTCATGGTAATAGTCATAACTCCTGCTGTTTGACTTCCTCCTGCTGAGTCATTCAGTCAAAACAGGAGCAGCTGGGGCTGGACAACCTGGGACTAGAATGCTGTCAAGCCTCTACCACCCACAGGACAGAGGTGTTATTAATGTAATATAACACATAAACCAACTGGGGGGCTTGCCTTTGAACATTTCCCAGTAAACTGCCTGTTGTGAATGCCTCTTTATATCAGCCACACAAAAGATTGAAACATACAGTGAAATGATCAGTAAAACTACAATATTCAACTCAGGATGTTGTTTGTCTTTTCCCTCTCCAGAGGAGGCCACAAGAAATGAATGATTGATAGTTCGGTTCAGTGTCTTTCAGCGTTTCCCCAGAACAATATCTGCTTCTCAGGTTTATGCAATGACCCCCATGACTCAACGTTTTAAAAGTATATCTATATTTATTCATTCATTTATTTATTTTTGCCTCTTAAAAATACAGTGTGGCTATTTCTTTGCTGTATCCTTTGTCAGGTCTTCCTTTTATCATTACAGAAGTGACAACTTTTTCTGTCAGCACGATGAGGATGGTTCATCTCATTTTAGCTCACAGTCTGTTGTTGGACATAAATAAGTCTTTGATGTCAAAGCTACCATTTATATTCCTTCATATGACAGTTACTCCTTACAGTCTTGTTAATATCTTACTAAGTAATCATTTATTGGTCAGTGAAATGCTTTTAATTTCCATTAATGGTAATTTTGTGTCCATATTGTAATTACATTTAATTTTTTAAAAACATAACATACACACACTAAAGTTTTTGTTCATATTGTAACATTTGTGTATAATGTAACTGTAACTATGTTGGACTGTTCCAGTCTTTAGTAATAGAACTGACTAGAGCACCAGAATTGATACCATTTTTGTATAGTTTAAATTTAAAATATATAAATGAAAACTGTATGTGTTCAAAACGCTAATGCTACTACTACCATTCAAAACGGTGGTCAGTGGAGTGACACTCTAATATCAGGATAGCAGGCTATTTCTTCAAAGTTTATGGACCCTTCCAAAACTAAATTTCTTAGAAATTGTCTGCTCAGAAAAAAGTGTATTACCCTATTACTGCCAACAACAGCCATATAAGTGAATCAATTATCTGATTTCCGGGTTTAAATTTCAGGTTTACTGAGTTTTCTTGTGTGCTACAGCTGTAAATGTATCTGTATCACTAGCTGCAGTCCAAGATAATAAGGTTCAGTCCATCTATCTATCCATCCATCCATCCATCCTTCCATCCTTCCTTCCTTCCTTCCTTCTGCTTATCCGGGGCTGGGTCGCGGGGGCAGCAGCTTAAACAGAGAAGCCCAGACCTCCCTCTCCTCAACC
>VUQR01008650.1:2641-19705 GCA_015108515.1 Hemichromis elongatus | reverse complement strand
CAGCTGTAAATGTATCTATATCACTAGCTGCAGTCCAAGATAATAAGGTTCAGTCCATCCATCCATCCATCCTTCTTTCCTTCCTTCCTTCCGTCCTTCCTTCCTTCCTTCCTTCCTTCCGCTTATCCGGGGCTGGGCTGCGGTGTCTTCAGCCTAAACAGAGAAGCCCAGACCTCCCTCTCCTCAACCACCTCCTCCAGCTTGTCAAGGGGAACACCAAGGCGTTTCCAGGCCAGCCAAGAGATATAATCTCTCCAGCGTGTCTTGGGTCTGCCCCGGGCCTCTTCCTGGTGGGACATGCCCAGAACCACCTCACCTAGGAGGCACCCAGAAGGCATCCTTGTCAGATGGCCGAACCACCTCAACTGGCTCCTTTCGATATGGAGGAGCAGCGGCTCTACTCTGAGTCCCTCCCGGATCACCGAACTCCTCACCCTATCTCTAAGGGAGAGGCCAGCCACCCTTCGGAGGAAACTCACGGAAACGCCACGTCCAGATGAACCGAATCAACCTTTTGGCGCAGAGCTATCGGGTTAGCGTCAACTTTTAGGATAGACTGCTTTCATTTCAGCAATGTCTAAAATCTCCCAAAACATACGAGCTTAACGAATGTGTCACCGTTTATAGCAAATTTTTAAAAGAGAAAACAACATGGAAGATGTATAATAGCGCCAGCAGTTGAAATAACATCTAAGAAAGCAGTATGCAAGGACTTCAGCCTTTTAACCTCGAGTTAAAGTGACAGACTTTGTATCCATGCAGCTACTATATATCCTGGCTAATCATGTGACCACATGAATTTAACTAAACCCTGAATGGAGTTGTCATTTAGATTGTCAATATAGCCCCTTAAAAAGAAACAGACTAAAATGACATCATTCACATATTCAGAGATACTGTAAGGAAGACTTTTCTACTGACCGGTGTTTCCCACTGGTTTAGGTCTTTATACTAAGCACTCTCCTAGCTGGGGATTTATATTAAATGCATAATAATTATAATGGTATCAATCTTAGCAACTCTTGTCTTGGCAAATAGCGAATGCTGTAAATGTGTTTTCCAAAATCCAAGGCAGTTTCATAACGTTATAATATGACAGGTCTATACTTTTAGTTATGTAAATGTGTGGAGGGTATGAGAGCAAATACCATAAATCATTTGGTACCTGTTATTTGAGCAGCTGTTTCTGGCTGGCAAATGGCTAAATACTTTCGGCGAAATGGATAATGCAAGGATATAAAACTGAAATATGAATAAACAAAGGAGCGGAAATGTTAACTTTGTTTATTTTACCATTTGTTGTGCTTTAGGCATTCAAGTTGGATGAAAGAATTGAAACAGCTGGTTTTTGTAAAATTGAGAGAATTGGATTCTCTGTGTGAATTTGCTTTTCTTTAAAATGCTGGGTTAACACTTGCATGCATATTCCTGAAATACTACATGAGAGTGGAAGTTTTCACACGAGAACTGTGAATGAGCATTTTTGTTTTCACTGTTAATTTGCTTTTCATTAATTCAGGTTTCGATTATGGGGAATTGTGGAGAAGAAATCCTTTCAAGAGTTAAACTACAAAATATGCACCGGATAAACACACACCTATATACCAAACTACCAAAATAGAACAAATTTCAAGTTACTGCCTAACATTACTGCTGATACATATCTTGCTAAAGATAGGTAATTTGTCTCTATCAGTTCGATTACTTGAAAGAAAGAACGAAATACTGCATTTTTGACACACTAGTCAGATGAAATCTCCACTGTGTGCAGGGTTGAATGCTTTCCAAAGACTGTTTAAAGTCGGGGATTGTCCTTACACATCACCTACTTCTGTGGGAGCAGCAGAGTGGGGTGAGGCCGAGAGGCCGAGAGTTAACTGGCCAGCTCAGGATCGATCCTGGGTCAAAGCAAAAGCAGCCAGCAGGTATAGAGGTCAACTGACAGCTATGTGCTCCTCCTTAACTTACTGATTTCTGCTTTAACCCTTTGACATAAAGACTTTTGCCAGTTTCACTGCACTGTGCACTTCAAAAATCTATAGACTGCAGTTTGCTGTTGAGTCAGAATGCTGACATGGCTTTTTTTCAATTTAGCCTAATGACATATAAATGATGCACAGTGTGTTCCTGGAAGGTGTATCATAATAGTTTACCATATTTATCTTCAACTGTGAACATGCATTTTTCATTATCGGCTAGTCACCTTCATTCGCTTTGTGAGTGATTGTACTCAGTGTTCTCTCTCATGTACAGTGATCTGGTGAAAGAGTTCATTGCATTTAAATGGCTGTGGAATCGGTGGACACTTCATTTGCACTGCATCACTCTGGGGGTTGAGTCTGACTGCAGCTGTACTACAATTGTAGCTCTGGAAACCAGATTATGCAAAACAGGAGCATTCTCCTGTGAGACCAAGTTACATCCAAGTGCAAAATTAGCCAAGCACTGAGAGACAAAATCACAGAGTGAGTGAAAAGAAGGATGAAGAGGTGAGAGAGAGGATGTTATGTAGATGCATGCTAAATATACCCACAGTTTATTGACCATAATGATTTGGTAAGCATTGACTATCCTCCACTTTGAAATCACTGATTCTGATTTGATTAGGGAAGTAACTCAGTGGCAGAAACACATTTCCCTCCCAGACCCATTTAACTGAATCAGTCCATCCAAGGAATTACCTCAGCCTCCTCACTGGATCTAACGCTTCTGCTGCTAAAACATCTCTCAATCTTTAATATCTTTAACCAATACGTGCTCAAGCGTAACAAGTGTTATATGATTATACTCTTGGTGACTCTATGGCAGTGTGGGAAATGTTAGCTATTATAACAATGTTGGACATGTTACTGAAGTAGAACTCTTCTTACACCATATATAAAGTTATAGCAAGCTGGTTCCAAAGCACTTTAAATCTGCAGCTGTTCGCTGGTAAAAATCGAATCATATGCTGTTAGAAAGAGGGATGTGTGAGTTTCCCCATGGTTGCCAGTAGGTAGCAATACAACGACAGTGGCTGGAGTGCCTCCAGACATGCTCGCAAAGCATTAAATGGGTTGACTTGTTTGGACATATTCGTCCAAAGGGGACATACTGAGCACTTATGAACATTGTAAGTTTTGTATTTAAATCTTGAAATCTTAACTGGAATCGTGGGAACGGTGTAAGACCTGCTCGGTCTAAGGATAACAGAATTTATCTAATAGCGTGTTTAAAGCTCAGTTAATAACATGCGATGTAGTGTTATATATGCTATATAAACACTGTCTATATTTTAAAATATGTAGGAGGCAAAGTAGGATTAAACAAACCCTACACATAATCAAGTTAGAGTTTACACTGTTTTTTTAATTGATTTTTTATTTTTAAATACACTAGTATTGTACCTTATGTGAGGTATTAAATAGAAACATGCAGATACAGTAGACCCTTGTTTAAGAGGGCTCTGATGCCAGATCCTTGTTACAGATTTCCAAGACATTTATAGATTGCTGTCGTCAGGCATGTAGCTCATTTGTTGGTAAACAACACGCCAATATCTGTATTTTAAGGCTATGTTGCCCAGGTTACAATAACTGAAATGGAGCAAGTATTCATTAGGGTGGCTTGCAAGGATATGCTGTGCACGCATAACTAAAACTCCACTAGAATATCAAGGACTCAGCATTAACTACTTGCCCCCTATAAACAAGCCAAAAAGTATGCATTGTTCCAAAGTTTGCAGAGCAGCAGGGGGTTTGACAGACATAGAAGCATTAATGTAGACAATGTCATTAAGCCTTCAATAAATCAAATAAGGAATCATAGTCATTTTTAGCCTTGTGCATATCAGCCACTTACCAAACTTAACAGTTCACAGTTGGGTAACTACCCCCCCCCACTAAATGTTATCTGATTTTTTACAGTCTCTTGGCAGATGTTGAATGGCACAAAATAAAAGAAACAAACAGTGTAATGACAGCTTGTGATCAAAGTAAATGAGTCATTAATAAGATGTAAAACTTGTGCACTGTCTCCATTTTCTTCTCCCATGACAGGATATGAAAAGAACTTTGAATATTTATCAGACTGTGTGTTAATTGATGTCACTATGAGAAATAACCTAGATAATACAGAAGCAGATGAAAGTGAGAAACAATTAAAATAGCAAGTCTCAACCTAATATCTTGTTGCTGGATCTTTTAAGTCGTATATAACTGCAACGTGAAGAATTTCCAGTCACAGAAATTCCTAATTCTTATATCATCAATATTTTTGATTTGATGCCACAATTAGAAATGAAATGTTAATTCTACATTTAGGTTACATGTCAGATTTAGGACCGAATAAACAGAGTATGGTTTTTCCTAAGGTTGGTCAATGATTATTTATTGATTATTATTTAATTTCCTAACGTTTACAACAGTATGTCTCCTGTTTCAGTAGCAACAGGAGAAAATTACAGTCTTCTTTGTGAAAGCTTGGCATTGACAGTCCTCCCTGACCTTCTACCTACATAAAAGCATCGTTTTAACAGTCATAATTTCCATGGTCTCTAGAAAGCTTTGACATTGGGACATAAACATGTTGTTATTGGACATCTGATGCTGTTTTTTTTCTCTCTCTGTAAGACAGATGCTGACAGAGATATAGTAAACTGATCCTCAGGATCCTTATCAGGGGCCAGTCCAGACATGATTTAATCAATGGCTATTTGCTCCTATTTATAAAGGAGACCAAACTCCACGAGCACTGTTTAAAACATTAGTAAGTAGTCGCTTCTAATTTTTGACACTGGTAGATTTAGTAGTAAAAATGACAAATGTTGCCCGGGGCAGGTCATATCAGTAGTTGCTAATTAATGTTAATTTTGTGAGTAATTTGATGGCAGGCCAAAACATTTGGCTGTTGTCATATCTGGGTGCTCTCTGCAAGCTGGTGTCTGTATTCAGCCAAAGGTCTTGCGTGAAGGGAGGAGGTCCATGTTGTATAACACCAGTCTACGACAAGCGCTTGGACTGGGCGCGCTGACTGCTTGACATGCTTCAATTCATGGTTGGTTGAAATGGTTTGAATTCAAATCACATCAATAATTAAAGTTTAATCATTTTGCCTTTTTTTTTTGGAGCCCGGACTTGCCGTTTTGAGTTGAAGAAGCTCGGTGAGTGTGCCAAAGTAGTAGTCGAAAGCTGTTAGTCCAGTATGTCAGGTACATACATAATTAATCAACACTTGAGTTGGTACTGGCAGATATGCATTGTTGTGGTCAATTCTAGGGGAAGAATTGGTTGTGGCAAATGGATTTTGGTTAAAGTGTGGGTAACAAAAAGCAAACAAACAAAAAGACAGACCTCAGTGAAATTGATTTTTTTTACATCCTGTAATCAGACTGCATCTCGGAGGTGTCGAGTCACACAATTTCAATAGTAAGTTACACATTGCAGTTTTCATTATATTTACCCCAGTTTAATCTTTTAAAATCACATCCAGTCTAGAAAGAATCAGAACGAATGACTTCAATATTAATTTAATCATACAGAAATAAAAAAAAATCTGAATTTGTGAAGTGTTAAATCTTTGTTTATTCCAAGAATACGACTCATGTACAATAATAACATTTCCTATTAGTCATCGATTGCAGATTCACCACAACGATGCTACTTTATTTATTTCCAATTTCATAGAATATGTGCTCAGACTGAAACAAGCAGCAACCGTGAAGACTGAAAGGAAAAAGTGCCATAAACTACAGAGCACATTGGAGTTGATGTCTAATAATAAGTTAGAATCGCACCCTTTCCTATCCTAAAGATTGCACGATTATGGATGGGGACACCTTTAGTGATGAGTTAATGCCATCTTGGCTGACAGCAGTATGCTGGGCTTTGCTTTAGCTTATTGGGCTGAATTGCTTGACAACTTTAACTGCAGTGAAATATTATGTGTAACAGTGTGCCTGACTTGTTGTAATTTTGTACGTACGGTTTTATCAATTCTTAGTAAACGTAGGGATGTGGATCAGTGGCTTTCCATTGCAGGAAGGAATTTTATATATATATATATATATTTACCTAAAGTGTAGGCCTGTTCTTCTGAATTTTTCATCATCTCCATTTGCCCTAAAAGTCACCGCGATCCACTCAAGTGAAAGCAAGAAATGATTTGTATGAAACTGCAATGAATATGCAGCAGTGTGTCCAAAATGTAACACAGTATGTTTGCAAAATGACCAAATTACAAAAGATGTCATCATAAAAAAAAAGCCATCAACAAAAAAGGATAGCATATAATAACTATTCATTGATTATTATCTACAACTGCGTCTCTAACGCAACACATTGTAAGGCTTACATTGCGCTCATAACTTCACAAGTGGATTATGATTTACTTTCACATGCCTCACATTATTCCGAGACTGCTGTTTTCCCCGTTGGGGAGATGAATCCATTCACTGATGATTTGCATAAACACCTGTCAGTGCTTTGTCTCCTACTGATACCTAATGAATTTCAAGCATTGGCTGTTCTTTGCTGTTCACTTCCCCACCAGTCACAAGATGTCCTTTGCTGACACTGGAGTGTAGATTTTGTCTCACTTGTTCTTAAAATTAAATTCGGCAGGTTCAGAGGAATTCATCCTTCTGTTCGTTTCAATTATTCTTAAAACCAAATGGTCCGAAGGATCTGATGATATAACTCTCTCGGTCTAAATCCTGACTCCAGTGAGTTTTTGAAATCTGAAATTTGTCTTTCAACACCAACACAGATTAATAATGCATGACAGAATTAAGTAAACATGGTTTAAGCAGAACGAATTAGCTTTAAAATGTCAGACATCCGTTCTCCTTTGACATCTCATTTGCTTTTCCATAGCACAAAAACAAAATTTATACTCACAGCATATAACAAAACCTGTGCGGATGCCTTGGGAGACCAAGGATTCTGAGGTCTCGACGGTGATGAGTTGGTTGCTGCCTCACATAGTTTGTTATAAATACTGCCTCAGACTGACTGCTATAGGAGCCATGCATCACCTGGGCAGATAGGCTAGTAAAGCGATGATGCGTGTGTCCTTGGCATGGGGGGTGAGAAGGGCTCATAGCTTTTATCTCTGGCAAGCATCAGCAGAGAATAGCTGTCACAAGGTCAGCCTTGAAGGTGAAACATCAGTGGAATGCTTTACTATCATAATTCATTAAGTAGACGTACTGTAAATGGCAGGAAGGCATTTGTACAATTTGTTAAAGTGAATTTTACTGTTAAAAACATTTGCTGGGAGGCATGTGAAAGCTTTGTTCCAGATTTGTGGTGAATGCTTCAGCAAAATATTTTGCTGGTGGAGGAAAGATGAAGGTAGCTCAGCTAGATAACAATTTGAAACAGAAGCTTTGTTCATATTCATTTAATTCTTTCTGGATATTACCAGGTTTTTAGCTTAGACCTTATGTACATTTGGAGCATGAATTTAAAATCGGAATGATTGAGGATAAAAGAACGTTTGTCCTGCTCTAAGCTAAATAATTCTTGCGTATTCACCATATTCCAAGGTTTTTCTTGTAGGCGTTAAACTTTTATGTTGCCAAAATTTGCATTTTTTTAAACTTTAACTTTTGAAAACAATTTTGTGGCAAAAGCCTTCAATTTGTATTTCATATATCGGTGGGTACACGTTGCTATTATCATATTGGACACACTTTTGTCTTCACAGCTACCTTCACAAAAGGCATAGATTCTTAAAAGTGCTGGAAGCATTCTTTAGATCTTTTGAAAACTTGAGGAAAAACCTTTCAGTTATTTGAATTGTTGTCAACTAATGTATTTTTTTATATTACACAAACTATTCTTCTATTTCATATCTTTCAGAAAATTCCTACTTTACATCATTTATTTTTATTTTAATAAAATAAATGGTGAGAACCTCCAACGCTGATGCTAACACAGATCTTTCACAAATCTACCGTGCCCAAAGATTTTTGTCTCTGTATCCTGTGTTTACTTTGCTTGTTAATTGAGCCTATTTAGCAGGCGGTTGTTCCAAAAATACTCCCTAAGATAATAATCACAAGAGAGCGAAAGCCAAGGTTTTAGAATGCTCTAACATCTAGTGTCATTACATCCAGTGTCCATCTTTGATTTACAGTGTTTGATCCAAGTGATTACACTCAGGCAATAAAACACATTTGATTAACGATGCCATAGAAGCCACAGGGGAAGCATCTCAAACCGCTTGGCTGAATTTATCAGAAATGCTGTGGCCAAAATTATGCACCACATATCACAGCTCCAAACATCAAAAGAACAGTAGGAAGGTAAAACAAGTTTTAGTGGTTTTATAGTATAAATAAGAATATGTATATTGAAAGAAAATGTCTTAAATTGATTTTGAATCATTAATATGAATTACATTTACCCTTTCTTTTAATTCTTTGTTGAGGTCTCGTGCTGCATACATGTAGCAAACCGAACAAATTAATGCCAAATAAAATGTGAAAAAAAAAAAACCCAAACCTGCCATTACATTATCTCAAGTAAATCGACGCTTGATCTAACTGAAGAGACACAGGAATGTTGAATTAGTGGGGCAAGAGGAAGGTGACAGAATTTGGCACAGACTCTATGTTTGCTTAGCGGTGTTGTCAAAGAGGCTGGAAATACAGCAGATGGCCAAACAATAACCAGAAGCAAAATGTGCAGTCCTAAGAGGAAAGGGATAAAAGTTGGTGGAGGAGTTGGCATTCAGCAGCTCCCCTACACCAGCGCCTGGCCTTTTTGATGTGTTCTTCCCTGTGGCTGTGGTCATTCTAAACCAATAAATCATGGTGACAATAAATGCTGTGACATCTGCCACACAGCATCTGATGGCTGACAAAAGTCATCTGTACCCTTGATCTGTGAAGGGAGAAGACAAAAATAATGTGCTGCAGAGAGCCAATGAAATGAGCCACCCCATGTGTGCCGCTGTTGACATTGGCAGATCGCTTAGTAAATTAGCGCAGATTGAATTGCAATTTTCTATTTGAAATTAGTGATGTCAGTACTGCTCAGTCCTGACCTTGACAGTTCCGCTGATGATCACAAAGACGCACGTAATTTTAATGTTTCCCTAAAATTATTAGAGAAACCTGCCATGAAAGGTGTGTTGTTTTTTTTTGTTATTTCAGGCTTTGATTTCTATATTATACATAAGTGCTTTCATCACACAGAATGTTTTTTTTTAACACCAACCAATAAAACTGGTTAGCGAACGCAGCGCCACAGACATTCAGTTAATGTAACCGAGAATAAAATCAGCAGGACGTGAGCTTGTTTTTCGCCCTCATTTCCAATTAATGTAAAAATAATTTTCTGTTATAATGTTTACAAATGTTGTGGAGGCTTCACATTGTCAGAAATTGGAAAACGCTTGCTGTTTTGTCTTGCGCTCGCCATACCGGTACGTGCTGCGTAAGGGCAGCAGTTTCATGATGAGGCTTTCAAGCACAGAGGGAACAGATGGGGGGTTTGAGGAAACACCTGGGCATAGGGTTAGACGTTGGAAAGCCACCATGTGCAAAGGCAGACTGTGGCAGAGAAATAAAGGGGGTTGGGGGGTAGGGGGAGTTGTCTACAAGGAATATAAAAAAAAAAGAACCATCACCTTGTATATTTCAGTGTCTATACCTGCAATGTTACAGGGTTCTCTTCTTGCAGTGAAGTTGGTTTGAGATTGGCTAAGCTATAATAACTTAGTTAAACGTGCAGTACAGTTTAAACAATTAAAGTTGCCTGGATGAGCTTAAATATTTAATATGTTGCTTCACAAAGTACAAAAACTTAAATGCATTCATTTATGCATTATTATGGATGATTTTATGCAAATAATAATAATAAGGCTACAAGCACTCAGTATACTCTGCATATCTGGGTAGGAGTTATTATAATTTGTATTGTTTCTATGACATTAGTAAAAAAAAAAACTAAAAAAAAAACTAAAAACAAAAACTGCTTTACTTTCCCTGTACATTGCTGATTTTGATCCATATCCACCGAAGTTTGCAGTTTTAAATCCTATTTAAGTGGATTTGTTTCTTTCAGGTCTATGAAGGAGGCATCTGTGACCACTGTTCAAATATATCATCATCATCAAGTCCAACGTCCAAGCTGATATTCCATTTAGAGCTTTGAGCGCTCTCACCGGCCACTTTGTTATTAATACCTGTTCAGTTGCTTCTAAGCAGCCAATCAAAAGGGAGCGACCGCTTAGGTATGTAGACCAGCTGAAGTTCAAATGGTTCAACATGGAGACGAAAGGTGATTTAAGTGACTTTCAATGTGGCATGGTCTGAGTATTTCCGAAACTGCTGATCTATTAGAATTTCCCCACACCACCATCTCCAGGGGTTTGCAGAGAATGATCCAGGAGAGAAAATATATAGTGAGCAGCAGTTCTGTGGGTTGTTGATGTCTGAGGTCAGAGGAGAATGACCAGACTACTTCAAGCTGATAGGAATGAAAGGTAACTCAAAAAGATAGAAGAGAATCTCTGAATGCACAACATAGCAAACCTTGAAACAGATGGACTCAACCCATCAGTGGACCCATGTTTTGATTGCTGCCATGGACCAAAATCTCCTGAAGAAAAAAAGAGTGTCCAAACAGGTACTAGCACAAGGTGAACAATCTATTCAAGCATGTTAAGATTGTTGTTTGTGACATATTTTTAAATATTTAGTTATTAAAAACTTAAAAGGTTCTAAAAACGGACTAAAACATTAAATAAATTAATAAAACAAATAGCTATATAAATTACAATAAGACAAACCAAACAAAACTTACGCCCTTCGATGTCATTGTGGTCACCTCACGCCATCCATCAATATTGACTTGCAGCAGTGGACCAATTTATTTAAGAGCTCTGTATTTAAAATATTTCTCAAACCAGGGTAAAATCTGTCACTTTTGTTGAGAAAAGTTATACATCATAAAATTTGTCTCAATACAGTCAATGTAAAACAAAAACACGTACCTGTTAAAACCGCTCCTGTACTTTGGGGAGCTATTCGTTAACGCTGCCTGGTCGAGTGTCAAACTTTAGCGATCTTGTTAAGAGATGTTTCACCTCTTAATTTTTGCCCCTTTTTTTCTCCAGTGCAATATAGAGTAGATGTAAAAACAGTTGTCATAGCAGCATTTTTTCTGCAAAGGGATGTTGGCAATAGAACATCAGTAGCGGTGGAAATCCCCTGTGGTCATGTGACAAAAGTGGGATAGGTCTGTACTGTCAAGGGACCCCTGGCATTTGATATTTCTGTCTGCATCATGAGACTTGAAATCAAATAGACTGTGTCCCACGACTTGGGAGAGTTCCCAACTCAAATAAACAAAGCATTAATTTACATTTATTAATATTAAATAAACTGTTGGTTTTCTTAACAAGGCTAGTGTGTGCTAGAGCCGATGATACAAAAGTTCATTGTTAAGAGGTTACTTCTTGATCTTGCCACATGTCTTTTAAATGTATATTTATGAGGACCCCTGGCACTTGAAAGCAAGCCAACTCGAGCCCCAAGCACGTAATTCCCCTCTTAATTAATGTATTTATTCAACAGCTTGTTGGAGCTTTGCTGTGCCCTCTCTTTTCAGACTGCCCTTCTTGAAGATGTTTTTATGCACTTAATAGCAAAGATGTGCATTGTTTTTATTTCTGTCCCAGCGATAACAACAGTGCCTATTTCCATTCTGCAAGGACAGAGAAGAACATGTGATTTAAGATATACATAAATAGAGACTAAAATTAAGTGCCAGAAATAAATATGTGCAAAGGAGGAAAAAGAAACAGCTTTCTGGTGGGAATCAGAAATGGAGCGTGAAGCTTATGAAACAGCAATGCCACAGGCTCATACAATTATCTTTCAATTCCCATGGCAAAGCAGTGTTATTGTCTCAACAATATTTTTTTGCTGAAAAATTTCTGTGAAATTGTTACCAATTTACTGGAGGATGTATTGCATCAGGATAGAGCGTGTATTGTTAACAGCACAAAAACTGGTGAAACGGAGGCAGCCTCTCGATGACAAAAGGTTGGCTTGCTGAGGTATTGTGAACAATGCAGTTCACCTGTTGGAGATTTAGAACAACATAGACTATTCCCACTGTGTATCTGATTTTCAAATGTTATAACGCACAATTTTGTGTTGTCCATTTTTTCCCCCCATTGCTTTGTACCAGGTGTCAAACTTATTTTAGATCAAAGCACAGTTTGGCCTCGACTAGAACAGACCAGCAAAGTCTTTGCATGATATCCCACAAAACACTCAGTTGTTCCCTTGCAAATGCATTCTGAACACTAGCACACATTATAAAAGCTCTTTTTAGAAGGTCGTTCTAACATGTGGGTATGATTCAGTAAGAGCGCTGTCTGCTTTGCAAACTGGCTAACGCATGAATCGAACACCAGGTTGCCACTTCCCCTTTACCTCATAGGCTTACTTCAGTCCAGGGGTATTTGATTGTTCATTCTCATGATGGGATGCATTCTTCACTGACTTGAAGAACATATATTTTTTTAAAAAATAGCTTATCAACTATGTCCTACTCCTGTATTTCTTTGCTTTTTTATTTAAAAATAACTATTTACTTTTAAAATGTAGTTTTCCCCTTTTTCATTTGCACAGTGACAATAAATTATGGAATTACAGCAATATTTTCTATAATCACTGACCTCAAACTGTATTAGTTTGGCATGTTTATGTCTTATGTAACATTAGAGTTGGCACCCTCAGTGTTCTGTGATGACAAAATTATTAAATTGCAGACTGAATGCCCTTAGCTGCAAGGAGACAACAATTTATCAGAAAAAAAAAAAAACATATCTGAATGTCCTCAGCTAGACTGCCATTTGTTGTAACATCAGCCATAGCTGTCCTGATCATTGATCATTCAGCACTTTATCTGCTAGCACTGGAGTCTAGTTTTTAAGCATGCCGTTTCCTATCAGGTTTCTAAAAAAAAAGTAAAGTTAGTTTTTACCATTTTTGTTGTTTTACCTCACAAATTTTTTGTGAGCTCCTCAAAGTCTTTTGTTTTTGACAGACAATTTTGACTTGCTTGACTGTGATTTCCAGGTTGTAATGTCATGTTGGTCTCTTCACAGTGCACTTAGGAAAGGCTTCTAGCTTTCCACGGGGGCGTTGTCTCTTATAGATGAAGATTGCCCCTGGTCACTGCATAGAAAGTGATCCCATTACAGTTTGACCTTAAAGAGTCAAAAACAGGGGGCAATGAGTCTCCAGATGAATATGACTATGATATATCAAGGAGAGAAGCATAGGATGTTTTCTAAGGTAATAATCAAGGCTTACAGTATAAGGAAACCCGTTTTCTTGTTAACCTTGTGATTTAAAATAAATTCAATAACATTTAAATAAAAAAATTTTTTCCCAGTGACACATTTCATAGGGAAGCATGTAATTTAGATATAAATGACAAGTGTGTCTAAACCAAGAGAGACTACCAAACTTCAGGAGAATCCAACAACCAACAAATGCTGACATCCCTGGAGTGACACCATTACTGTAGCTAAAACTTTCTATTGATACCAAATACTCCCGTCTGACGACTGACAGAATTATCTGCGTCTCCATGTGTGCAATAATGTGCTGGGGCCAAACTGCAAGCAGGGTTGTCCCTTGGTGAGCGGTAGATTGATTAGCGATGAGGTCATAATTGCTGACTGAATCACCTCCATAGTTAATCAATCTTTGGCTGAAGGATAAATACGTTGGGTGAAAAAGGACAATACTTCATGAGGTGATGCACGGTTGATAAAGGACATTTTCATTCATCATGGGTGGTTTTACTTGATGGATATGCAGGCATCAGTGCCGGGGCTATCCATCAATCAGGAGAGAGAGAGGAGGTCAGCTTTGAAGATCAAAGTCAAGTAGCCAACTAGACCATACAGGAGATCTACAAAGGTAAAGTAAGGATGTAATAGGTTTTCAAAGGGATGTAAGGATATAATTATCTGTCCTATTCCACTGAGAAGTACCCATTTTGCTCTATTGTCTTTACATGCGAATGGGATCAGCGTTATTTTGCTTTATTGAAAAGGTGTCCCGATTAAAACACACAGTTTTAATGATCTTGAGTACAGTTGAATTTCTAAAGAACGAGATACATTTGTAATGCACAATGCAAACATATTAATTTTTGCATTTTCTGTTAGGTTCACTCTAAGAAAAATACCTAAGAGTGGCATTGATATACAGCAGAAAACACCTGCTTTTCACTTGAGAAAATTCCTTTCATTTTAATGTTGTTTCTGACATTCCTTTTCGGGGTTCACAATAAAATGCACTGAACCTCTTGAATTATGAATCTCTGAGCAACGCTTTGATGTCAGCTCCTTTTGAACCAAATTCAATAACCATAATAAAGATGAAGGGAACAGAAGCAATTTTTCACTGTGCTTCCTGCTATCCAAGGCACTGTACTGCCTACCACACCGTATACTGCCCCACTCCCCCACAGAGACTTACTGAAATGCCCAAAAGCAAATATTATTTCTTACAGATGGCAAGTTATTTTCACACCCTCCATAACAGCACTAAGCTCACAAGGTATACATTAGCCTGACGTCAACATTTAGAGTGCCCTGTTTATCTATTCTCCTCTAATACTTAACAGGCCTAATTCCTGCCTGTAGTTCCCACTTTTCTTTCCTTTCCTTGGTGTTGTGATGAGGGTTCAAACAACATACTAGCGTTTGCCATTAAAGAAAATGTGCAAGTATTCAGTGGCATGAATCTGCTCGTGGGACTGAAGAGCAGAGAGGTCTTTCCTATTTACAATTTCGCCTGAAGCCAATTCAGTTTGACAAGAGTGCTACTTTGATGCCACAGCACTTTTTTCAATTATATCAAAGTCACACGAGGCTATTTAATTGCACAATTATTAACAAAATTATCTTTAATGTAGCTTTGCTTTTGGTGTAATGAATGAATTCACTGGAACCTAAATGCTTAACCTAAGATGACGAACAGATACGGATCCCCGCTCTCCCTCTTGCCCATATAATCAAATTACTTTATAACCTGAGAATAAAATTAATTAAAGTCATATGCAGTTGAATATCTTGGTTTAATAAAAGTTAATGGAAACTTTGTGTTCATCACCACGAGCAATTCAGGGTGTCTTCCCTCCAAGTAAAGTGGGTGCAGCGAGGGGAAAGTCTCTGCCAATCTGCCTTACTGTGTTACACAGTAATTTTCAGGTGTCTATGTCTCGCAAGATAAAATAACAGCCCCTTTCTTCCAACCTGTAGAATATAATTTGCATTAGAATATATCATTTTTTTTCTCTGCTTCTATTACATTCATATAAGTGATGGAAGCACCACCCCGTCCTATTTTTACTTGAAATAATACCTCGCAATGCCTCCATGCTTAATCCAGCTGGATATTGAAAACAATTCCCCATCAAACCTGGAATTTTAATCACTCTCTCTTGTAATTCCAATTCATATGATTTCACGCTGTCGCTGTCACAAATGCCGGAGAGCATAAAAAATATAAAAATATGAGGGAAACTGATTCACATGTTCTATATGATCGCCTGGAAGATATGAGGAAAAGATGCAGTAGCTGCAGTGTTGTTGTTCAACATTATATAATGTTACATTTGCATTATCAGCCCAAATGTGAACTGACATCGCATGCTTGAGTTCAGACGCTTAAATAACTTGAATAAAAATTTGCATCAATGCTCAACAATAGAATCTGTCCGTGATGAATATTAGCTCGAAATTTGTACTATTCTATGTTTAAAAAATAATTACATTTCATTCTTATATCAATACATTACACTGGAAAAACATAAAGTGAGTATAGTTTGCTTTTCAAGTCATTTCTCAACTCAAAGTAACCCAGTAACTTCATCAACATACAGCAACAAAGATCCAGTGTCAGATTTAAAAAAATTCATCATGAATTTGGAAGCTTTTTGTTACTTTATGTAGCTTAAACGAACGTTAGGTTTAAGCTTTACGTTTCTAGTTTATCGCCTGTTGAGCAATCTTGACCTTTGACAGTAATCTTCAGTCATCATCTTCCTCTGTCTCCATATCTTAGAGCGAATTTACCACTGACACTTTTATTTTCCTCCCTGGGAAATTGTCTGGGGAAAAAACTGGCATTGTGATCCAAAGTGCACACAAACAGTTTGTGTGTTTGATTTGCCTCACTACATAGAAAGGTCTGTGCTGAGCTTCTGTGACCACAACTTTGCTAACATTTGGATGCATTAATGCATGACAGAGATGATGGGCGTAAAAGGTTGTGTTGAGGGTTTAAGATGGGGCTAACATTGCTTTCTACCCCGCTGAGCAAGTATCTCTACACCATCACTTGTTATTATTTTGCACATAAGAAAACTGCATATCGGATGTAATTAATCAATAATTGGCTGGAGCACCCTTCCAGGTTACTGAAGCTCCATTAAATCACTTGATTGCAATTACATCATAATAGTGTACCACTGTTGTTTCTTGTGTTACAAAAAAAATTGTGTAACAAACAATTGATGATCTATAAACAGCAGACGTTGTGCTTTTTCAGTACTTAAAAAAAAAAGTATTTTCTTTCCTTTTTACAGTTTCAAGCATCAATGTTACAATATTAATAATAAGCTCCGTTGCAAATATTTGATGAAGAAAAGCCTGAGAATCTGACGAGGAAAGTTTTGATACTAAATGCATTTTGCAATCTTTGCTGATAACAGATTACATTTTTATATACATTATATGTAGAATGTATGTGTGTGTGTGTGTGTGTGTATATATATATATATATGTATATATATATATGTATATATATATATATATATACATATACACACACACATATATATATATATATATATATATATATGTATATATATATATATGTGTGTATATATATATACATATATATATATATATGTATATATATATATATATATATATATATATATGTATGTAAGGAGAAGGATTTTAAAATTTTAAAATCAATTCTGAATTTAATAGGGAGCCATGGAGGATGAGTTTATGTGCCGGAAATAGCAGCAAAGA
>VUQR01008649.1:14027-28027 GCA_015108515.1 Hemichromis elongatus | reverse complement strand
CTGTGGTGCCTCAGTGGTGGATCCTGTTCCCACCTTTAACCACCAAGACCCGCTAACAGGAAAAAGCCTCAATTGTTCCAAGTGTCCACCGGGCACGTTCATGTCTGCTCCTTGCACTGCCACCACACCCACACAGTGTCAGCAGTGCAAAGATGACCATTACACCGAGCTGTGGAACTACCTGCCCAGGTGTCTGTACTGCAGCAACTTTTGCACAGATAACTGGGAGGTGGAAACAGAGTGCTCCCCGAAAACCAACAGGATCTGTTGGTGCAAAGAAGGCTTTTACTTGGCTGATGACTTCTGTATCAGGCACACAGAGTGTGGCCCAGGATACGGTGTTCAAACCAAAGGTACAGTACACATTCATTAAATATAAACTACTAAACCATCCATGTATTTTCTTCTGTTTGTCCAAAACATCAGTATGTCTGAACTCACTTTACACTTCCAACAACTAAGTTTAAAACAACCCCACTGGTAGTGACCTGAAGTCTTCTGTTGTCCTCTCTTAGGTACACAGCAGACAAACACCGTTTGTGAAAAGTGTCCAGAGGGATATTTTTCCAGCTCATCTTCTGCGGTGGATTTGTGTGTAAAACATCAGGAGTGCGCCAGCGGGCAAAGCGTACTCCTCACTGGCTCGGCCTGTTCTGACACCATATGTGGCACCTGTGAGAGTCTTGCAAACGGAGGTATGTTATTAATGTTATCTGCCAAAAACAAAATATTTCTAACACCACCAAATTTACAAAGCTATTTCAAACTTTCTCAGGTGAGACTCTCAGGACATTCCTCTCAGGATTCTTCCATTCGAACAGGATGCGTGTAGGAAAAATCAAGAAATTTGTTTCCAAGTGAGCACACTCCTCATCTGTTTGATTATTCTCAAGCACTCCTTCACCTCTAAATTCAAAAAGATGCCTATCAAACCATTTTCTCCCATCAACAGATACATCCTTACCTCATCAGTAGAGAGGTGCAATCTCCCCAAACAGAGAGCGCCCCTCATGGATCACATCATAGACTGGCTGGCAACGGCTCCAGAGGAAAAGCTGAAGAAGATTCCTGACATGCTAAGAGCTTCAGATCTTCACGTCATGGCGGAAAAACTAAAGAAGAGAATCCATGAGATTAAGCAGCAGAACCCAAACTGCAGCTTCACAATAGATGAAGTAAGCAATGCTCTCTAGACTCAAGTCCGTTACACATTGAGTACAGTGTACCATTTATGAATTCAATAAGTGGAGGATATTTTTACACCTTTCTCCATTTTATTGGCATACATGCATTGTAATAAAGGTAAAAAATGTTAAAACAAATATTATTATTTTTATACATGGAGGCTTGTGATGAGAAGACATTTCATATGAGTTTGGTGAATTATTCCTACAAAATAAAGGCCGCAGTGAACAAGCTATTAAATACATATATTCACATTGCTACAGATGTTTTTGTATATATTGTACTTAACTCCATATTGTTAAGAACCTAAGGATGGAAAATTTAAAAAAAACTAGAAATTACACACAAGAAAAACTTAAATATGAAAATATTTTCAATATGACATTTTGATGTTATTTAAAATTAAAGGATATTTATTGTGTGAATGTCATTTAAACTGAAATATTTTACTTGCCAAGTGTAAAAATTAGGGGTGGGAATTTAACGTGTTAAGTAATTGCAATTTGCATTCTAAGCAAAGGGGAACTTTAGTCAATACACGATTTCCTGGTACACCGATTAAACTGATGCACACAGCTACAAAAATGGAAGTATTAGAAGGAAGCGCATTGCTAGGACTGATCAGAGGCAAATTTCATTTTAAAAAAACTACCCGACACATGACTTGATAAAAGCGTGGTTTTGTGCAAACTGTGCAAAAAGGAGTTTCCATTCCACCTTAGCACTTTAACCTTAGCAGTTCAAGAACAAAGGTGTTGGCAGCCCTAATTTGATGAAATGACTGGCTTCAGGACCAAAATTATTAAGTCAACATTGGACAAACTTACAAATTATTCCAGAAAATGGATTGCTCTGGACTGTAGACCACTATCAGTGGTAGAAGACAAGGGGTTAGAAAATGTGCTACAGTTTCAGATGACGAAGCCCTGTGTAACAGGGCCCAGTTTTGCATTGAAATTCAATGTAAATGCTTTTTTCCCATAAATTAAAAGAGTTTGATTTGACAATACTCATGTCCATGTCTATTATTTATTCTGTCACCCACTAAAACCTTTTAAAATAAAAAAAAAACAAAAAACATTTGCGCTTTGGGGCAAATTTTCTTGTGCAGTTAATCAAGATTAAGTAATTGCAAACCCTCTAATTAATTAGATTCATTTTTTTTAAATCAAGTGCCACCCCTAGTAAAAACAAAACAAAATATCGTCAACCCACAGTGGGTTGCAATTTTAGATCGCTTGATCGCCTCCTCACTTTTGACCTTCCTGTGAATGAACTAATTATTTCAGACAAGTAAAATGTAGCTCATCTTTCTTGACACTATTATCCTGGAGTAAAACATGTACATTTTATTACAAAGTACTACAGTTAGAGTTAGTAAGTGTTAGAGATCCCACAAGTATGGAGGACCAGGAGTCGGGGATATAACAATAGGACAATTTCATGAATAATTATTGCACAAAAACCACACAAATACAGTACTGTTAAAATGTTTTTGCACCCTAATTTCTAATTTGTACAGTTTTGTCACAGTAACACTAGACAAAGATAACCTGAGTAAATGCAAAATGCAGATTTCAAATGATCATTTCATTCATTAATGGAAATATAGCTATCCACACCTACCTGCCTCTCTGTAACGAAGTAATTTCCCTCTAAAACTGCTTGTGCCACCCTTTGCAGCAAGAACGGCAAACAAGCGTTTGTGATCATTGGCAGATGTGGGAGGTGTGTGGTCTCAAACCTCGTAACTGTCAATCAAAACAAAGATGCAGAAAAAAAATCTGTTCATAGCTGGACTGCAGGACTTGTGCTGCAGCACTAACCTGTAAAAAGGTTTACATTCCTCCTTAGCATTATGCGCCATCTAGTGGTGAGTCTGAGTAACGACTTGATATGGTAACAAGCAGAGGTGGCAAAAGTACAGACATTATGTACTTAAGTAGATGTACAGACACCCTGTTTGTATTTCCACCCACCCAAAGCTTATTTCTTATCAAGAGATGGAAACAATAGTCGTTTTGGACAAAATAACTCATCTCAACTTATGGGCACCAGATGGTGTGTCAAATGTTCATTATAATTTCATATGAGCCTTTCTATAAGGGTAGCTTTTTATGTACTCTCTAATAGGAGGGTACACATTCAAACTCCAGCTAGTCTTCAAAGGAACAGTGTTGAGCTGTATAACCGACCCTTCCAGAGAGCCGGTTTGCAGCCTGTTACTGCCGGCCCACTGACTTCTTGATAACTGGAAACCTTTTGCATGTTTCCAGGTGTCTTTCTACTTTTATTTTTTTATAATTTTATTCATTTGAATACATTAGACACTGTTGACACAAGATGGTAAAGAGCACCACTAGGGCTGGGCAATAGATCAAACAAAAGATCATAGCATCAAAAAAGTACATCAAGGAAGAATTCATGAGACAAGAAAAAAAACCAATTGAAGTTAAAAAGGTGCTTTTTAAAAAAAATAATCATTTTAAAATTTTAAAAAATGTGATGACCTGAAATTACAGAAGCAAACATCTATATAGTAACCATAAAAACAACTAACCAACTAACAGTAACAGGTATCATTTATTTATTTAATGTTGTTACGGCCCTCAGGGCTCTGTACTTGGACCATTGCTGTTTTCTATGTATCTGCTGCTTCTTGGTGTGAGTGAACGAGTGAGTCCTGAGTGATTCGTTCATACTACGATTCCACACAGGATGGGAGGAGGTGAGTATGTGCCGTGTCAAATGTGCTGTTAGCATGTTAGCAGAGCGATGCTACTTTGAACTGATGACGTATTGTCTTGATGTGAGCTTTCTACTCAGAGCTTTTCTTCCAGTCCAAAGCAGAAATGTTTTTGTTAGAAACGGGCTGTTGTTTTTTCCACAATTTTAAATGTAAGCTAGATATATTTCTACTAATGAAATTAGTTTGCTAACAGTAAAAGGGAATGAGTCAGTGAACAGTAAAAGGTATGAGTCAGTGAATGAGTCAGTTGGGCTTGTGAATCATGATTCATGAGTCATTAAAGTGATTTTAAAGTATTGAACAATTCGTTCATGACTCGCACATCACTAGTCGGTGGCAGCAACTGACAGCAGCAGCAGACCTGACCCTGGCTTCCAAACCCTGTGTTACTCGTGTATTTTTGGTTCCTGATATTTACAGTTTTGTATATAGTGTGTAAATTAGTTCACTTGTAAATAGACACTGAACAGAAGTGGTGAGCTGCCTTACTATTTCTTGTATTGTTTTCTCCTGTTTATTTCAGTTAGGGAGTTAGGTGTAGCACGTGTCTTGTGTTTGGTTTTTGTTTCCCATAGGGTTTTAAATAGCACCTCCTTCCTAACTTTTCTCGTTTTGTTTGTTATTTTGGCCTTTGTTTACACCAGAGTTAGGTTTTCAGTGTAGACACAAATAAACCACCGTTCACTTCAAAAATTGGCTTCTGGGTATGGTTTTGGGGACCAGGGCGGGGTCACTTCCTTTCTAACCCTTATGTTACGTTCCTGTACCCCTAAACTGAGGCGTAACAAATGTTTTCTGTAGGGAGGTTATGTCATGCGGAATTCAAAACATTCCTAATTTTGCAGTGGAATTTTCGTCCTTGTGAAATCCAAACTCATCCGAAACTCCCACTGTCACCATATTTTTCCCTATGTGGTAGTATATAAACAGGCATGCTCAACGCAGTGTGCCAGGTAGGACATATTTTAGAAAATCAATGATGCACTTACAGGGTGTAAGAGGAAAAAAAAAAACTTTAAGTGAATTACATGCAGACAGCTTGATATTGCCATGGCAATTACCAAGGTATACTCGATGGTCACGATAAAGCCATCTTAACCATTGTCCATGTAAAAACTTACATCGAGTATATTGAGCGTATCACTGACCCCCTAAGTACTACTCAAGTCAAATAACCCAACAAGTGTATATTTATTTTTAATTATATTAGTGTAAATTTAATTTTCTTTTTTGTAAAGGCAGATTTTTATTCAAATAAAAGTGAAAATGTACAGACTTTAAAATGTACTTAGAAAGTAATAAAGTAAAAAGCAGGTCTTTGAAGAACCTTTTACCACATTTTTTTTCCAAACCTAACTGAACCTTGTGCTACATTATTGTAATAATAAAATAATAGTAGAAGGAATACAAACTTTACATCAGTCTAAATTTAAATTCTAACAAAGTTTTTCGACTTAAATCAGGTAAATAGAACATTAGCAGAGAAAAAGAAGGAAAATTAAAACTCTATTTTCTGTTGTTTACATTATAGAGGGTGTCTTTGCCTCTAAACAGCAAAATAAGTAGGAAAGCAGTTAAAGTGTTTACCAGTCCAAAACACTGCTCTTTATTTTAAACCCAATAAAGTAGAGCAAACTACCGTGTTTATCCTGCACTAACCTGCCGAGGATTTTCACACAGCTTTTAAACAACAGCTAGTCAACTTAGTTTGATTTCCAGCGTCCTTCACAATATGGTGAAACATAATGTCACATGTACAAACCCAAGATCTGATGTTTGAAAAATGATGACTATTTGTAAGCTTTAAATTTCCAGTTTACCAAATAACATTGATCGTGCCTTAAAATCTATACTCTCTTTTGCCTCTCATGTTCTGTCTTTCTTATCTTTCTCCATCTCTGGGTGAAGTTAGCTCTGTTTCTTTTCTCTCTCTGAAATACAGCAGCTGGACCTTTAGCTAGCAACACACTGTGTGACAAACTGCACACAAACAGTATGTGCATTTGCTGATGTTTGCTGAACTGATAGAAGCGCTGTATTTGAAATTACTTTAAAAAAAAATTACTCCCTTTATGCTCGCTCCTCTTCCATGGGGCTGGCTAGATGTTGATGCACCGTGACGACAACTTATTGAAACCTGCAGTCCTGCCGGCCCACTTTAACCCCTGACATTGCACACATTTACATTTCATTCTATGCGATATCCCCTGGTGATTAATACATTAATAGGATCGCCATTCATGTGGTAATGTTTAGGCTCATATTGGTTTGCTGTTTGGAGGCTACCTGTGACAAAATTAATAATAACTTCTAACTAATAATAACACCCCTCAAATACATTAAACCAAAAGTAACGAGCTTGTTTTGAAAATGTAAGGAGTAGAAAGTAAAAATTTGTCAAAACAACTACTCAAGTAAAGTACAGGTACCTGAAAATTCTACTTAAGTACAGTAACAAAGTATTTGAACGTTGTTACTTCCCACCTCTAGTAACTTAGCTGCCAGCTGCTGCTGCTCTTACCTCTCAGGCCTCCTGAAGGAAGTCTGGAATCCCATCAGCCTGCCCTTCTGCTTGACGCAATGTACCTACACCCTGGAAAAGGAAAGGTCGGACAGCTTATATGGGCTTAAATTGTTGTCATAAATATTTTGTACTTGTAAATCAAATGCGTATTTGTCAATTGAGTTTTGTAACCTTGTAAACCAAAATATATGAAAATTGTATGTTTGTGCTTTGTGTATGCAAAAAATATTTCTACGAGTTACAATTTTTTTTTGTTAAGGTCTGCTTAAAGGTACAAAGTGAAAAAAAAATACGTGTAAAACTCTGAGCTTAGATTGCCTGGCCGTGTGTGACTCCCAACTTACACTGACCCTGATTTTTCTTTCTTTCAGCTGATTGGTCAATGTTATGTTAATCACAAATTTAACAATCCAATCGGAGAACAGATAATAATAATGGATTGCATTTATATAGCACTTTTCAAAGCACCCAAAGCGCTTTACAATTCATTCACTCTCACATTCACACACTGGTGGAGGCAAGCTACAGTTGTAGCTACAGCTGCCCTGGGGCAGACTGACAGAAGCGAGGCTGCCATATCGCGCCATCGGCCCCTCTGGCCAACACCAGTAGGCGGTAGGGTAAAGTGTCTTGCCCAAATGGGTTTGGCTGTTGGAGGGGTCCTTTACGAAGCTTCAGGTCCTGTAAGAATAAATGCCCTTTTACATGCCAGTCCAGCATTTTCCTTAATCACCACGAAGGAAAGCAGTCTGTGCCTCTCCGAGTTCAGTCTTTCTTGTGTCACGGGGAGTACAGATAAACTCACAGACCGGCCTGGGGGTTGGGGACTGCTGATCTAGGAGATATGGCAGTGTACAACATTTACTAAAATATTTGTAACTTTGTATATTTAAAATACAATTTTAAATGTTAAATCTAAATATTAAATCCAAATTTTAAATGTAACGGGAAACCAAATATTTAGCTAACATGCCGATTTATTACAGATTATTACAGGTGTAACAGGTGAAGTACAGAGCCAGGTAAGAGCTGCAGACAGAGGCCGAATTTAATTGATACCACCCTTTAAATAAAGGGCGCATTAAAAGGAAGTGTTTCCCTTTGTTTTTAATTGCAGATTAGCACCCTTAGCACATTTAGTTAACAGGCTTCAAGTATATAGCTAGGAGAGCATCAGAGCCACGTGTGTAGCCCTGGGCTGGACTCTAGGATGTTGGTACTTGAAACATGCCCTGATAACCTCTCTGCCATCTACGAGGCTGGTGGAGCAGGGCAAATCTGCAAAATTTAAAGTGCATGTTGTTTCTTCATAACTTCATAATTTTGCACTATTTCATGTATGTATATTGCGGAGTCACTGGCGCTAACTAAATGCTTACTAACTGAAATGTAGACACATCAGACATGAAAAGAGGCGCAAGGGCGACACTGTTTAATTGTTGGCCGAGACCGGTACCAGTAGTGCCACCTCAGCAGCTGCAGTCTCCACTTCACAATGTATTCATAACACACGGCAAAAGAGCCAGGGAAACAGAGTTAACAATAAAAACCCCTAAAACCATACACTTCACACTCGAGCCTCACCTCTCGCGGCCCGGTACCAAACGACTCACGGGCCGGACCGGGGGTTGGGGACCGCTGATCTAGGAGATATGGCTGTGTAAAGATACCACGCAATTTTAAATGTGAGTCGACATTTGGATACTCCCCACTTACCACTAGAGGGAGCCAACGCACCGTGAATGGTGACATGCAGGAGTGTCCGCAAAAAATCTCTTTGTACTGAGCTGCACAACCAGTGTAAGTGCATATTCTTTCTTCGTAACTTCACAATTTTGCACAAATAAAAAAGCCGTGCAGGGACAAGTTATTCCATTATTTAGGAGTCAGGATTAAAAAAAAAATCATGTTCCCTCTGAGCTTCCTACAGGATGTGGCATTTTGAACCAGCTGCATTGGTGAGAGCAACGACTGAGTGACCCCTACATACAGTAGTCGACGAGACGGTCCCAACAAGACTTAATGGGGGACAATGACACCACAATCTGGAAAAGCTGAAATATTCAAATTTCAATTATAGTTCAACTATCATTATCATCAAATAGTTTACTAAAAAAAATGTGCTGAAAAACTTTTCATACAAAGAATCTAACATGCTGCAACCATTATAACAACCTGTACTGTCAACGAGTTACCACATGGTGTCGCACCCTCTCCGTTTATATCAGAGTTGGAAAAACCACTTCCTACAGCTCTTTAACCTACAAGTCTTTATTTCAAACAATAAAATGTAGCCTGCAACTCTTGACGCATGCTATTACTGTTTTGTTAGTCTGCTTTTCCTCAAAGACTCTATCTATCTATCTTAACTATCCAACAAAGCTGTAATATATTTTTAACGTATTTCCAATCGATATATATAAACGTAATCTTTAAAGCTAATGAGATTGTGCGCTTTAGCTACTTTTGCATCGGGAATCGTGTGTGTGAAATTATTGAGCATGGGGATTGGCACCGCTAGAGGTCCCAGCTTCCCAGGAGCTGGTGCTGTAGTCTGCTCATTAATATCGGTCTGACACCAGCAGCGCCGCCGCCCCCTCCTGCCACGCCATGCCGGCTCGGCATCGCATCGGCTCCCAGGCTGTCGCATCACCGACCGGGGAGGGGCCCCGTTTCCCACCATTGGCTGGTAGCCTACTGTAGCCCATTACAGACAGCTTTACGGTAGTGTGTGTGCGTGAGCGTGTAAGCGGTGGTCTTTTTTTTTTATTTTTTATCTCGGCCAGTCGCTCAGGCTGCCGGGTTTCAGCATGATTTTAAAAGGACTCTAGCTGATTTCCCCTCCCTAGCATCAGCCTTTGAACCTCATCACTCTCCAAATTGAAAAGGGATGCGCCTAAACAGAAGCGGATACATTGTCCGGACACTGCAAGAGAAGAGGAGCATGTAACCGGGAGAATAATCCCAGCACCAGCGGCGGCGGCGGAGGAGGAGGAGGAACCACCTGACTCTTTCCTCTTTTTCTGCTCACGATTTCCCCTCATAATTTAAGGCTTCTCGATGCGCTGAGCCAGTTCTTATCGTTGTTTTGGATATTATCTTCAGCAAAATGAGCGAGGAAGTGTCGGAGGTCCCAAAAGAGCTTCTGGGTAAGATACAAAAGCGGATTTGTGGCTGTGTCCAAGCTGGAACAATCACCGATACCCTACCATCTCCCTAACTCACAGCGTGCATGTGCTCCGCATGGTAACAAGTTTTAGTGATATTATTGTATCCATAACATCTATTCTATCCATAATGTAGCCACACTTGAAGTGCAATGCTAAGGTACAAATATCAAACCAATGTATAAAACTATACAGGGTTAATTTTTTTTCTTTTAAATTCAGTCTTTTTTTTTTTATCATAGCACTACTAAATAGATTTCTCCCTAAAGCAGACTGCTATTATCCAGATACTTTATGTTCTCCAAGCTTAACTGGAGATGTTTATACGTAGATCACTGCCACAAGGTGCTTGTTCTGTGTTTATATTGGAGAAGAGCCAGATAGTTGAGATGTGTGTGGTCAGCCTGTCACTCCTCTGCACATAATTTTAACTCACAGTCCTCTTAGTCCACTTTTGCATCTCTTCCCTTCTTGGTAGCTGCACTACTATAGCCCTTGTTTTCATCAGCCTCTTTTGTCATTTGTGTTGAGTCTGGAAACCCCTTGGCTCAGGATCTAAGCCAGAGTAGAAAGTAGTTCAGGTTTTGACACCCAGGTGTAACGTTGGGTGAACGCAAGCTCTTCATCCTTCATCTCAAGCAGGGTTCATTTTGTCATTGCCAAACACAACATTGCAGGAATTTCAGTGGAGCTCTTGCATACTTGACCTTTCAACTACTTTGTGCCATTTTGTTTACATTTACCCTGAACTGTTATACACGTGTCTCCAACAGAGACTGGGAACCACTTGAATAATTTTAAATACAGTTTTTGCAGGTTTTTACAGTGTTTGGATAATTATAGATGGTATTTTTCCTCCTCTTCCTAATGGCCTGATGTTTGCTGACTAATTCACCCAACTCTGCACTCTAAATATAAGGAATCTGTCTATGTCTGGGTATAACCAGCCATTGTTTGTTGGTGGCGATGATTCAGTATCATGCAGCATTACTCTTGGCATCCTGCGAGGAGTTTCAGCATGATGCTGCAGATGGAAAAGTGTTGCATGAAATCAGACGGTTCCCTGCTGAGTAACAGAACGTGTCATGTGCTTGTTCTCATGTTTTCCATTTAACTTACTTGGTAGTGAGCAGATTAGGTCAGGATGGGGAAACCCATCAGCCTTTTGAGGATGGAATATTGAAGTGGACATATTCAGAAGAAGTGATCTCGCGCCCAAAATGTATTTCAGTGAAATATTCTTATACACATTCAAAGTTAGTGAGTTAAATGTTTCAAATGCCCTTTCTTTCCAGGTTTCAACATTGCTTTACGTTACTATTTTCTTACACATAGAAGTTTAAAAATATAGAACACAGGAAAAACACTTTTTGTTCACTTTTGAAGCAAACTGGCTCTAAAATGACTAAAAGGGACTTATTTGTCTCAATATCTATACATGATGTATTCTTAATTCTTTATTGATGAAACAGTCCAGTGGTGGAAATCTCAGGTGGGATTTTGGCCCACTCCTTTTCAAAGAAACTTTAAATCCTTCAGGTTTTTTGGCTGCTTCTTGTTAACTCCAAGCTCGGGCTCTCTCCAAAGATTTTCTATAGGACTGAGATGTTTATCTCCTTTAGCCACTCCTTTGTTACTTTAGTGATATGTTTTGGGCCATTGTCATCCTGGAAGACCCACCTTCAGTGTTTTGTCTGAGGGAAGGAGGACCTCGTTCAAGATTTTTACAGCACACAGCCCTGTCCATTGGCCCCTCAATGCTGTGAAGTTGTTGTGCAGCCCGAAAGCACAATGTTTACACCTCGATGCTAGACTGTGGGGATGATGTTCTTTGAGACATACCCAAGGAATCTGCCTTTAAACACGGTGGGTCGAGTCAACGCTAAAGAGCTCGATTTTGGTTTCATCTGACCACAGCGCTTTCTCCCAAGCTTCCTGCATCATTTAGATGTAAAGATGGGCCTGTACACATGCCTTCTTGAGCAGGGGGACCTTGAAGGCTCTAAAAAATTTCAATCCATTACGTTGTTGTGTGTTACCAACGGTGTTCTCGGTATCTGCAGCCCCACCTATATTAGATTATTAACAAGCCCCTCCCATGTAGTTTTGATCAGTGGCTTTGTGAGGCAACAAATCAGGTTTGGCGCTGAGTTAAGAAATTAGTCACCTAATTTATGGAGCTCTCAGCAGTTTGTTTACGCTTTTACACCAACATAGGTCTCTCATTTCCCCACCAGCTCCATTTTAAACTGGTGTGACCTATAGCGCACATGCTCCGCCTGCCAAATACAAACTAAAGTGCTTAAAAATAGCAGCTACATTAAATTGACTCTCGGGTCTCTGCGCCGAGGTTGCAAAAAGTGCTGCAACAGGAAATGGTGCACACTTACAGTGAAGTTTATTTAGGAAGCTCAAGGCCGGCAGATGAACAATTTTGCACAGCATCTAATTATTACTTTTGCTTTGAGCTAATGATGGTGTGAGGAAGCCCGTAGGCGAGGATATGTGCAGCACAGATGTACATGCAGAATCCCCGTCTGTGTCAGACGCATGTGTGCAGGCTGCGTTAGTGACTGCGTGATAGGTGAATTATCGTGGAGTGGGAGCTGACCCAGTTCTCCTGTTTGAGCGTGTTCGCTGGTTATTGATACTTCTGCTGGGTGTGAGTAATCGGTCTGTAACGGGAAACGAACACTCGGCATTAAGCCTCTGTGGGCCTGTGTTCAAACGGGTACGGATATACTCACATGCATAATTGAAATTATTGACACTATTATATTATAAATTAGGTTTTTTTTGTTTTGTTTTTTAGAAAGTAGGAGTTAAACATCTCAGTCCTCTGAAGGGGATTCATTTATTAAATGAAAACTAGAAGAAAGTCAGTATTCTATTATATTAAAATTGGACATCTTTTTTTTCTAATCAGTGGATAGATGGATTTTTTCCCTGTGGCAGATGTACACCGATCTTTCTCTGCTTCGCAAGCAAACTTGGAAATAGAGTACAAATGAAAGAGAATATACATTAAAAGCTTTCTCTTCTCTTCTCTTCTCGTATGGAATTACAATTTTCCTTTTACCAGCATTTTCACAAATTTTCCCACTTTGGTCGGTGTCACTCCTTATTTTACATCTTTTCTCCTCCTCTGTGTAGAGAGCGTGAGGGATGCGGTGGGAAGGAAAGTGAAGCTGTCACTGCGAAAGAGAGTCAAACTGGAGATCAAAGGAGACAAGATGGAGAACAGAGTGTTGGTGAGTCAACCCCCGATGCTGCCAAACCATGCTGTTTCATTAAGGCTGGCATTTATTGAAATGTACTGATTTCACCTAAGAATGTCAAAATCTTCCTGCTTCTCTCACACTTGTCTTCAGCTGCATTGTCACTTTGGCTTTTCAACGCTCACTGCTTTGATTTTTAGAGTGATTGAACAGCAGCCTTGAACTTTTCTAGACATCAAGGAGCGCTCGTCGTTCAGAGTTCACGTGTAAAGACGGCTTGAGTGTGTAATCTGATCAGAAGGGGCAGTGAAGTGTGTGTATGTAAAGCATCCAGCTGGTAACATTTTTCAGGTTTTATTAATAATTGCCAGTGCAGTGTCTGGCATTAACTCAATATGTGGGCTGTGTGATCTTCTCGGCAGGGTTGTGTAAAGGTTGCACAAGAATGAATGGCTAATGACTGCTTGCAGTGTGAATTCTTTTGCTGTCTTTTTTTTTTTTTCGTAAGCATTTATTTAAAATTTGCCTGAGTTAAAAATATTCTGAGCTGAATGTTAGCAGTTCATATTGGCAGTGCCCCGCTGGATCTTTTAGTGGATTACTTTGATAATGAAGAAACATGTCACGAGTGTGTGTGGCAAATGGAAACACCTTTTTCCCCTATAATTTCTAAGGATGTGTATTCCTGTTGCGTATTGACGATAAGGATATCCCCACAATGAATCTCCCACGCTGACTCATAACTAGTAAGTTTGCCTGACTGCCTCAAAGAGTATCCAGTGGTTGTTTTAAAGTTGCCTTATCTGTGTAGCTCAAAAGGTGCTGCTACTTTGCTGATAGTGTTGATAGGTGGCTCAATCTACAGCATCTAGCTTCCTTTACTGGTCTGATACTCCATCCATCCATCCATCCATCACATACATCCATACATACATCCATACATACATACATACATACATCTCTCTCTCAGACCATTAACTTTTGGCCCCATATCAGTAAGTCTACTATCAGCTAATAATTAATACCGGGTAGATTATTAAAATGCACTTGGCTCTTTCTGTGATGAACAGGGACAAGAAGCTGAGATAGTTAAGACAGAACAGTTGCCTTTGTAAATCAGCATCTAAGCGGGAGTCCTTTAGTAACTCAGCTCTCAG
>VUQR01008649.1:0-10130 GCA_015108515.1 Hemichromis elongatus | reverse complement strand
CTTTTTCTTTTTTCTTTTTTTTCATTTGTTTTTTTTTTTTTTTTTTTTTTTTTAAAGAATTGTGTCTACTTTCTATTAAGAAGTGTTTAAAAAATGTCCTAATCTAAAGTTATTGTTGCATTTTAGGTGTCGCCATGACCTTGACTGCTTTGTGAATTAGTGAACTAGTTTTTAAAGATGCGCAGTTCAAAGGGAGAGCCTATCATCTCTCTAGTGTCACGGTGGTAAATGTGTTCAGGGCTGCCATCGGTGACTGAGCAATAATTTTATGATATCTGGAAGCTTCGTGAATTTATTACACAGCGGAAAGTTTCACTGGGAACTCGGGTGGGAGTTTAGGACGTGTGGTTAAAGCAGAGTCTGACAAAAACCACAGTGATCTTACAGGATCTTTCCTGTCCAAATACGTCTATTTTTAGTTTAGCTATCATTCCTGTGGTTGGGAATCATTTTGGAACGATGCATGGCTGTGTGCAAATCATTACTTTTTTTTTTTCTCACCACCCCCCTCTTAACTTGAAATTCAGTCAGAGTTCAAGTCAGAGTATTAACTGCTTAATGCTCCTTGAAGTACCTCTGTGTTTTCTCTCATTACGATGTGCTGATTATTAACATAATTAGGGAGACATTTGGAGTTAACCAGGCAGAAAAAATGTGTCAAACATGTCACAGCCTCCCTGCTGAGTATACTCTGAAGTTACTATATAATACACTGTAGTATTTGGGGGCTTTAGATTTAATCTACTGTTTCAGATTTGCTCTTGGCTAGTACAGGGGCTAAAAGTAAGGTGTATGCAGCACTGTTGATTGTTTTAAAAAATTATTTTTTAAATAACCAATGCATTAAACAGGCAATAAGCATGTTATTTTGATAAGAAATAATTGATTGCACTTTATATTTTCCATCTAAACTGTAGTAAGTTATTGGTTCATCTCTTATTGAAATAACTATCTACTTTAAATAACTACTGGCTACTGGAAAGATATATAGATAATTGATGAAACTGAAACTGAGTTGCTGTAAACTGAGTTTGAGTTGCTTTTTCTCTTTTTTAGCCGTCTTCTTCATTTTCCTTAAACAACTTTGATCCTTTGCTCATACCAAGGCTAGCTTGTTGTTTCTTTGTGAGCTCCAGTTAGCTTTAGCTTTAGCTATTTTGTCTGTTAGTGTCATTAAAATGTCAATGTTCAGTCAAGTGAGGGTGATTTAAATGTTTGATTAGGTCTGTCATTAAATGTTCATGCTGGCCCCCCTTTTACTTGCTGTTTTACTTCTATGGTGCCTAGAGTTAAAGCACATTGCTGAGCTTTAGCTCTAATGGCATGTTAGCATGTGGCCGTGAGTGTGTGTATGCAAGTATTTTCCTGTCTTGCTGTTGCACATTCATGAAATAGACTGTTTTGTAATCAAACATCTTGGTGTGGCTGGTCACTGGTCCAAGTCAAGGACTCTGAACACTAATATCTGTCCAGTACTTAGAATTTTTGTGGGCTTTTTTTTTTTTTTTTTAGCTGCCCTCATTTATTTTTTTACAAACACAAACACGAAATGTAAAATTTCAGGTTCATCTCCCTAACAGTGTGATCAAGGATACACAGCAAGGTTTTATCTCATTATTTGTTTAAGTCAATCAGAAAGGTCTCGACTGAATGCAGGATCTAGTTTAATTTTGTCAGGAAGTCTAATTTTAGCATACTATGCATCCACACCATGCTATAAGAAAGCTTTTTTCCCCAACCTCTTTCCAAGCAGTTGGGTTTCTGTAAAGTACTGGGCCACATTTAGCTGAATGAGCAGGGTTAATTAGGAGTCATTATGCATGGAGTTGGTTCTGTGTGAGTGTGTGTGTGTGTGTGTGTGTGAGAGAGAGTTTGTGTAATAGTAATAGTGGGTCTAACTCTGTGTTGTGATATAGTGATCAAAGATTTGGACAGTCTTTCATCCAGTGAGTGCAGAGCAAATTGTAGAGAAACAAAGCATTAACGTGGTCGCTTTTGCATAATCGACTTTGATATTACAAGATAAATAAATGCTCACAAAGTACATTAATAAATCTCCACATTAGCAAACATAGTCTCTGGAGAAGATTTTAGCATTGCTTTAGTAGCTGAACACTTATACATGTTTAAAACAAATTATTATTATCATTTATAGGGGAAAAAAACACCAACAGAAGCTAATGAGAAGCTACAGAAGAGGTGTGGCTAATATGTTTTGTTGGGATGTTTAAAAAAAGTGCTAAACTTCAGGTTAATACCCAAAACATTAGCCCACAGGGATATGTTGTATCTACTAACAGCACATGGAAAAGAAGGCTAAATGACACCAGGTGTCATATAGCCTGCTATGCGAGACTGAGTATTACCAGCATCACCATACTGCCTTTTCCATGAATAAGTTGGAAGGTTACAGTTTTGTCCCTGTCATGCTTTGGTAGCTCACTGTCTGTCACTCTGTGTTGTATTACCCATCATCAAGCTGAATAGTGATTGGGTTACAGCATTTTCGAGCCCATTGTTCCCTACAAAACCTCCCTGGAGACACATTAACCTGTCACGTAGCGTGGCTCAATGCAAGTCCCGCCCACAGTCATTCATCTTTATTACCTCATAGGTCATGAGCATTGTCACTCAGAGTGTCTGAGTAATATAATTGACCCTGCCTAAGGTCGATGATTTGATAGCTTTGGGTCATATAATTTCACACTATTGACTTCCAGTATGTCTGATTTCAACCCGACCTTTAATAGTCCTATCCCCGTCATATATTTCTATCTTTTTTTTAAAAAATGTGCATAATCTGTTTCAGTTGCTCCTGTCCGTGGTTTGGTGTTGATCTGCAGCGGCCTAGTACAGACCGCATCAGCTGGCTTTTATTGGGTGTAATTGAATGAGGTTTGTAGGTCACAGCAGCAGTCAGCATTGATTGGACAACAATGACATTTGTACACCATGTCATAGTAAACAGCCACGAAACAATGAGCGCTAATCAATGTAAGGTTTTGCCTCAAAACAATGAACCCAGCGAACAAGTAAAGACAATCCTCATATTATCCTCATATTGTTTCCCAGACTGGCCCAATTCATTTTTTTTCTTCCTGTATGAATCTATATTTTAAGCTTGAAAATTAGACTATGAGGCTTAAACCAACAACACAAGTCAGAACAGGATGGAAGCCCCAAACAGGCGCATCATATTGGTTACTTTGTTTTTAAGGACTCTGTCATAGACCTTTTCACACATGCAAAATGACTGCACTGACTTCTAAAAGCTTTTCCCGCATGGTTGGTTTTTAGTGTCATTGCAGTTCAGGTTGCATTGTTATTTTTATTGTGGCCTTCTATAGGCTTAATGCAGTTCCAGGGATTATTACTTTTCTGTTTTTTTAAAATACAGAATTGATGGTGCCATATAGAAGACACTTGCACCCCATTTTTTTCAGTGTACTTTGGTCCTTGTATGTCACGTGTATCCGTTTGTGTTAATGAAATGTGCTTAACTCCCAGTGCATTCCAGAGTTGGAAGCCAATTAGCACAGGACAAAGATGGGAATCAAGAACAAACTGTATAATTAATGAGCTTTCAAGGCACTGATAAACAGATTTTATTACCATTGAACAGCATCAGGCTAGTTGTGTCACTTTTCTCAAGTCTTAAGTTGAACTAAGCTCTATAGCTGTTGGCTGTTTTAATAAATGTCAAAAAAAATGTTGTGTTTTGTTTTGTTTAATCTCACTTCATATCAGACAGAAAAAGCATAGTTCACAAAATGTCTAAAAAAGCTAAAATTGGAAGTCCTGTCGTTGGTTGTTACAGCACTGTCTCATGCTAGATAAAACCTATTTTCATTTTCCTTTAAAGGCATGGTCCCATTAAGGTACTATCGCTGTGAGGGATTTGTATATCAAACAATAAATGTTTGCTGCCCTCACTAGTAGGCCTCTATCACTACATGGACTTGCATTCAGTGCAGTAGTGTGGATGCTAACCTACAAAGAAAGAAGGCTGCTGGTTACAGCTAACATTGCTAATGTTGGTCACGATGACTGTTTTTGTTACTTTTGGACTGGTTGAGTAGTGTAATTTGTAAGGCATGATTAAAGCCACTAGATACTATTTCAGTTAGGAAATACTTGGCTAGGAATAATCCTACAGTCTTATTTGACCCTTACACATTAGTGGGGCTTTATATTATGGTCCCTCAAACGTGTCTGTCTGCATATGTGTTTATGTTTGCACAGTGAACAGATTAAGGTGTTCACCCACCGCAAATGGTGGTCCAGCGCATTCCTCCAGAATCCCAACTACATGTCGCTGAACGCAGATGACGCCAGTCAGATGCTGATTGGTTGTCAAGTGAGCTGGAAGAGGGAAGTGAACAACAGCAAAGTTCACAAGAAATGGGAGAAGCATGTGGGACACTTCATTGTTTAACACTGTTTCACTTCAGCTCTTTGGATGTTAGCAGTTCGCTCTTGTGTGCTGCTGATGGACCAACAGCAATACAAGCAAGAGTAGCCCACAGACCGGTTGAACCACATATTTTAAACACTGCCTCCATTAACAACAAACAGTCGGCTGACCTTGGTAAATGAGACTAACACTATTAAGACTTTGTTTAATGCTTGCAGTTGCCACTGGTACACACTTCCTTGTGATATTTCCATGCAGTGCACAGCAATATGTGACCTCAATACATCACCTCTTTATTGGTTTAATAGAAAGAGCCACATCTGTTCTTCTTTCTTTCTTGTTTAATATATAAACAATAGAAATAGAGACAGTATCAGTAAATATATTATAACATGATATCCCCCAATGCTGTGATACAGCTTAAGCCTAGTGCCCAGCGCTCAGTTTGCCTGTTATTACTGCCAGCTGATGTTATCTTGTCGCTCCAGAGGGAAACCACGGGTAATGCCAACCCCCTCCCTCCTCCCTCTGATTGCTCTGCCTTTGTCTGTGTCAGTCCTTACTGTAATACTGTGGAGGTTTTCCACTCAGATTTTTTTTGTTACCTTGGTTGTAAAAAAAATGGCACTCTCACCTCCTTTGCTGTCTCTTTCTTTTCACCTGATTCACTTTCTTACTCTCCAATCTTAGTGGTCTGCAGTGATATCCGATTTCCCCACAAACTGGCTCACAATCAAATGGCTGCATGCACACACGCACACATATAAACACACACACACACACAGCCAACCTCCTCATTGTGTCTGGCTGGCATGCTGATGAATGAATGAGCCCCTGTGGTTCCTCCTTATCTCTGTAACCTAAACACGGACACAGCTTGTAGAGGATGGTGTGCAGACTGTGGCACTGTTCGAAGGGGTGAGCCGTGCTATTCCCATGTGTTAAGTTACAAAACTATGATACCTATCCTGGATCTGGAAATTAGAATATAATCCTAATCTGAAAGCACAGTGATTTAATCCCTGTGCCTGGCCCTTTGAGTGCTTGATGAGTCTCAGATATGTTGTGTTAGGAGGTTAAGAGCATTTTAAACTTGTTAGGGACAGAAGCAGCACGCAGTGATAATCTATGATGCTTGATTCAATATGCAAAAATGTTTCTGGGAGTAGTCTGGAGACTAATATGTCAACTGCTGCATGGAATTTTCATTGCCTCTAAAGTGCTGCTATATATTTCCATTTCTTAAGCTCGCGTTGTTTTTTTATTCATTATTTAAGACCTTGTTCTTAAATGCTGACAGCTTTTATTCTGACTAAAAGTTTTTTGGGTTTTTTTTTTTTATAAAAAAAAAGCAGCAGTAACAATAAAAATAGAATAAAGCATGAAATGTAACATAATCAGACACCACAGTTATTGATGTCTCGGCTCATTGCAGCTGTGGTCTGATGAGACCAGCCAATCAAATCTGTTCAGGGAAGTACCACTGTCAGCCACCTTTGTTCCTCACTGCGCTCATCTCCCCAGCAGTAAAACGCAGAATGATGAACAGGCAGTGATAAAAGAAAATTGATGTCTCTCATTCAGTTCTCCTAACGGCTGCTGCTGTAGCGTGGGAGGGACATGCACCGCAGGATGGTTTCATTCATAATCGGAACACGGTGCATTATTAGCCGTTTGAGCTGTCTCCATTATTATTGTGCAGGGTTTGGGATGCTTCCCTAAATTATATGAGTGAGCATGTAGATACTGATGTCTTTGCTTGTCTGGCTGCAGCTATCTTGTGCAAAATTACAGTAGTTCTAAGGTTTATTTTGATGTACACAGGCAGTTTTATTTTTCTCAACTGGGGCTGCAGACCCAAGACCAAACGGTACGTAATCATGTTGCCTGTTTTATAAACCAGGCTGCAGCGTGAGTCTGCAGACGTTAGAGGAGCAGACCTCAGCTGCACTGTCAGCAGCTTATCTTCGCTGTGGAGAATCGATGTAAAATAAATGATTTCTCTGCCTGAATATAGAATGGTTAGGGGAGCCAATTTAGGTTTAACTCGACCTCTGTGCAAATCCCACCGGTGATTCCTTCTGCGTTAGTCCGACTGAGCCTTCCTACTCTATCAGTGCAGATAAGGGGTTATCTTTGGCACAAGAGACTTTTCCCTCTGCAGGCATGTGGCAGGAACACAGAAGAGCACAGGAGAGCGTGTTGCAGGCTAAAATGATGTGTTTGTTTTGTGAATGCAAACAAACATATAAATACAGTATATATGATAAGCAGATTTATTTTTTTTACATTTTTGTAACAATTCTCACAAGCTTGAAAGCCAACATTTTATTGTTCAACACAACATGAACTCTCGTAGGCATCCTGTCTTTAACTAGTCTTCAGGAATAGTTCTCCGGGCTTTTTAAAGCACATTTATTTCTTCTTTGGTTATTGTCTGCCTTTTCTTCCATTCTGCTTCCATAATGTTGAGTTCTGCGTTTTAGGGAGGCCAGTCCATGGCTTATGCTGTTCTACTGTGCGTTTTTCTACCTAGCTATGCTTTGCAGTGTGTTTGGGATCATTGTCATGCTGACGAACAAAACCATGCCAATCAGACACTTTTCGGATAGTATTACATTCTTGATCAAAGTCTACCGTTGCTCTAATGAGTTCCTAATTCCCTTCCTAAAAGCACTGAAATGCAGCCTGAAGCACTGAAAGAACTTCCACAGTGTTTTAGAGATGGCTGTAGACACTCACTGTTGGACCCCTCTCCTGACCTCCTGCATCATCTTCATCACCATTAGCATCATCTCCATCAGTCTTGTTGCCACTTTTCAGGTCAGTTCTTGTGTAATTTGGTATGCCTGCGATTTTCTCCCTGTTTCCCTTCGTTAAGAATGGCTCCTTGACAGCCATCTGTGAATAGTGTTATCCCCGTCTTGTTATGGAAGTCTTTAAGCCCTAAAATATTTGTCCCATATGGGATTACATTTCAGGACAGGCTCTGAAACAAAAACTTTCTTAAATAAGTGTTAAATTAGAGCTTTTTGTTATTTGTTAAATTTCATTTTGATTATATAAGCCAACAGGCAGCCAACCAGCTGCTATTTCAGCACAGTTTTAGTATTTTAGTACTGTAATGACCTTCCAATAAAGTAATTTTAAAGAGAGTGCTGTTCTGAAGAAGACGTGGGATAATTATGCAGACACACTGAACAGACCCTAAGAATCAATCAAGAAATGTTCATGGTTAAAAGAAGCAATATAGAGCCAAAGGCTTTGGCACAGACTTCAAACTTGCCAGGCTTTTATTTAATTGAAGATCCAAATGATGCAGAGGAACAAGTCTGATGCATCAAGTCCCCATTCCTCAAGCTACAGGACCAAAATTGGTCCTCTTCCAGCGTAGCTGTGCCAGATACCAAAGGGCCGGTGTCCTTTGCCCATGTTTACCTACATATTATTAGGCAGGTGGCTCTTCTCTTGTGGCTCACAAGTGTAGTAATATTGGATCCATGAGCCGCAATATTGTCTTTATTTTTTTTAAGGCAATAAAAAAAAATAAAAAATTCAAAGACCAGTTGGATAAGTGACTTTAATAATAAATGACTAGATTTTTTTTGTCTTTTTCATTAACAATAGAAAAGCGTGGATGACCACGAGCTATTGAGTATTCACTGATCTATTTAAATCCACTCAAGTGCTGACGCATTGAATCCAAAAACCCTGGTGACCCAACCCACTTTGATTACGTATCAAGCAGACCTGGCACACATGAACATATCTGCCTTACAGATTATAGCAGCATTTTCCTTTTTCTAATAGCTGCTCAGGTCCAGTGATCATACACAGACTTTAGCTCATCTCTTACACTGAATTGCACCATCCCTGATCGCTCCAAGATATAAGCGGAGAGAGTGGTTTGAGTCTCTTGGTGTGCCCTCCCTTTACGTATATACTTGCCACACACACACGTGTGTGTGTGTGTGTGTGTACACTAGCATGAGCAATTATAAGTGCTGTACATACAAGGAGAGGAGGTACAACAAAAAATGACTTTCAGCTTGGTTTTTCTGTGTATGTCTTCCTGATGCAGTCTTCTTTGGTGGCATTCAGTTTGAGATAAATGCAGAACAAGAAGGAAAAATAACCTGAGAACTCTCCTTCCTCCACAGCACGGATTTTTCTGTGCCATGATTTTATTTATTTATTTTAAATATTCATACATTCCACAGCATAAAGGCGAGCGTACAAGTCTCACATTTGTGCATACCATGTAAAATACAGTGAGGCACAATGAGCCTACAGAAGCATGGGCACATTAAGAGATTATGGAATAAAAGAGGGGGAGGTAAAAGAAAGGAAATGAGCGAAATTCACTGCACTGGATCCACAGAGAGCTGATTGATTTCAGTGTACTAACAGCTGAGAGGGTCATCACGGCAGCATTTGTTTTGACAGAGATGAAACAGCTTTGAAACACTTGCCTTCATTAAATGTCCTCCACTCTGATTGGATTTACATCACAGCTCCTTATCAGCAAAATAGCACTTAAGCTCTATTAAGTTATTTCACTGGGTTTGGTCTACCACAGCCCTCTCTCGCCTTCACCCACAGTCTCCCTCTCTGTCTGTCTCAATGCCTCTCTCTCTCTCGCTCTCGCTCTCACTTTTTGTGGTGCATAGTCTTAAAAATACTCTTTTATTGTGCTGTGTTGACAGTTTGCAGCCAGCACATCATGGCTCGTTAATGTTAAACATAGGCGCACGCACAGTGAAGGACATGTCTGGCATTAGTTATGCAATAAAGAGTCTGTGTCAGCAGTGGATTGAGGGGATGTTGTGCTGGCTGTGTGCTATCCACTCACTGACATGTTTTGTCTTAAGCATAAAATGATTGGAACAATTAGTTAAACACTTTACCTCCCTGCTGCCAAAATTTCTGATGAGTCATAATTTTTCCAAGAAAAAAAATGATAGGCTTCATTTTGGCTCAGGAGGGTAGTTTTTTGGCTGATGCCAGCATGCTTGGTCAGAAGGTGTATCCACAGGCTCTATTGGTCCATAACATGGACATAAATACCTGCTAATTAGTACTAAGGCCTGAAAGCAGACTTCTTGGATGGTCTGTTAGTACAACTAATCATACAGCAAGACATATTATCTGGCAGATAGCTGCACTGAAAATGGTAGAGGAGGCAGCGCACACTCAAACGCCATGACTCCAGTTAGTACAAATCAGTGACGTGTGGTGAGGTTCATGGCTGGTGAGGCACTGACGTCATCACAGTCAGATTTACAAACATATGAACCCTACAGAGTAGCTTATTCACCATTTCATTGGCAACAGTTAACGTGTTTTGTTTAAAATTTCATATCAGCGCATTCTTTACATATACAAACTAGCATAGAAAAAAATAACTTAAAAAAACGTTATCGTCATGCCTTTACTTATAAATGAAGTCCTGCTTCGATTGAAAGTCCAGTTTAGAAAATTCTTTCAGTTTAGATATGTAATCTTCCATTTTGAAAATAAGGCCAAGCAACAGGAAAAAATAACTGGATGGCTGCTGTCACTACCCGATCGGTACCGGAAACCCGATCGGTACCACGCATGTGCGAAAGACCGCTACTTCCTCTCGAAGCAGTTTACGACAGTTACGGTTCAGAGTATCTGTTAAAATATTAAAAATAATAAGTACTTCGAAAATGTTTGCAGTAGTGAAACATTT